>CM053571.1:132519103-132587251 GCA_028646485.1 Cryptoprocta ferox
AACAATAGCCAAATCATGGAAAGAGCCTAAATGTCCATCAACTGGTGAATGGATAAAGAAGATGTGGTTTATGTATACAATGGAATACTACATGGCAATAAGAAAGAATGAAATCTGGCCATTGGTGGCAACGTGGATGGAACTCGAGGGTGTCATGCTAAGCGAAATAAGTCAGGCAGAGAAGGACAGATCCCATATATTTGCCCTCATAAGTCTAACAGGAGAAACCTAACAGAGGACCATGAGGAGGGGAAGGGGGAAAAAGGGGGAAAAAGAGTTAGGGAGGGGGAGGGAGGCAAGGAGAGACTCTTGAATACTGAAAACAAACTGAGGGCTGAAGGGGGAGGGGGAAAGGGGAAGGGGGATGATGGACATGGAGGAGGGCACTTGTTGGGAAGAGTACTGGGTGTTATATGGAAACCAACTTGAGAATAAACTATAAATTAAAAAAATATCGAAAAAAATGAATTGGTGTTTTCTTTTCAATAAGTGATAATGATTGATTAGTAAGTACAGCAGAAGGAAAAGCAACATATGAAGCAAGGAAGAATTAAATTCAATGGGGTGGGTCTGAAAAGTCAGGTAAGGTTTGAAGAGGAGCTAAGATGAACCTTAATACATAAATAATACAAGTGGAGAAGAGCAGGGAAGGGTAGAAGAAAAGCACTAAAGGAGGAACCAACACAAACATAAGTTCAGAGGCACGACGATACACAGCATTCATGGGTTGGCCAATTGTCTGGAGTGTCTAGAACACAGGATTTGTGGAAGTTATAGTGGACGTTTAGGGTCAGGACTTGGAGCATGATCGCTTTTCTAAGGAGTTTGTTAGGTTGCATGTCACAGCCTAAGGAATGGATGCAAAATAGCGATTCCAGTTAGGGGCCTATTCCAATAGACTATGTACGGAAATGAAAGCCTGATCAATCTTAAAAACATTGTCAGGTAAAAAAGGCAAAACAAAACAAAACACACACACACACACACACACACACACAAACAAAACAGAAGCAAAAGACCATGCATTGTATGATCCCATTTACGTGCAAAGTAGAGAAAAGGCAAACCTGCAGAGATAGAAAGTAGACTGGTTGTTTCCTGGAGCTAGGGGTGTTAAGGTGGAGGTACTGCAGATGGGCAGGAAGTCTTTTTGGGGTAATGGAAATGTTATAAAATTGGATTGTGGTAATAGTTACCCAATTTTTAATTTATTAAAAACTAAAAATTTTATAAAGGAAGGTTAGGGAGAGAGGGAGGGAGGAAGGAAAGTCAAAAGAAAGAGATAAAATGAAGTTCTGTGTTTGGGCAGACTTGTGAATGTAATAGAATGAAAGAGATAATAAAAAGGAATACAAGTCGGGGCGCCCAGGTGGCTCAGTAGGTTGAGCTTCTGACTCTTGGTTTCAGCTCGGGTCATGCTCTCACATTCTGTAAGTTCGAGCCTCTCATCAGGCTCACAGTGGCAGTACAAAGCCAGCTTGGGATTCTCTGTCTCTGTCTCTTTCTGTCCCTCTCCCACTCACTCTGCCTCTCTCGAAATGAATAAACTTAAAAAAATTAAAACAAATGAAGAAATATGAGAGAGAATTGACAGGACTAGTTGAGACATAGGTTATACAGATGGAGTAGAGGGAAATGAAAATGACTCACGTTTCTAGCTTGAATGACAGGGATGAAGGTGGTTTTATTAAGTGGTGAGAGGGAATACTGAAGGTTCAGCGTTTAAGCAGTTAGGTGGAGAGGATTGTTCAAAGTCAGGCAAGTACAGTTTCAAGGTACTTGGTGGATATTCACATAGAAACGTCCAACAGGAATTTGAAACCGCATTAGCAGTAAAACTGCTGGTTTCTTTATCATGTTCATTCAGTGCTTAAATAAGTAATCCGAAACAACGGGAGTGGGTGAGGACCGAGTGGCCAGAAGGGCTTCAAATACACTGAAAGCTCTTGAATGCTTTTGGAATGACATATACTGCTGCAAGGACAAAGGAGTGACATGTTCTAACATGTTTCAGTTTAGTCTCTAAATAATTGTTTCACATTTAATGTTTCAAACTTAATCCGTCAAGGTCAAGGCGGTAAAAAGAATTCAGAAGTCCTGACGTCTCCTAAGCACCGGCGGTGTGAAAAGGGCGTGGCCGAGGCGAGACAGCCGGCCTCCCAGCGCTTAGGTCACCCCAAGTAAGAAGTCATCTCACCCCCCTGGGGCCCGCCCAGCTGAAGTGGAAGAAGAGCGCGCCGAAGGTCCGAACTCTTTCCCTCTCTTTACTCCCCGCCTTCTTACCTTCACCGCATACAACTTGCCGCCTTTCTGCCCGAGATACACCTTCCCGAAGGCGCCACGGCTAATAGGTTTCACTATGGTGAATTCCTCAATGGAGGGAGGTCTTGGCACCCGGATCCTATTCGCGCATTCCACTGTCACTGCGTCTCCTCCACTCTCCTTCTCACTCCCCGCCGTGGGCTCCATAGCAGGCCAGCCCAGATGGAAGCCTGTAGCATCAGCTAAGGGCCCTTCTCACGCCACAACTCCCGCCAACCAGGTTCAAAGTAAGGCCCCGCCCACGCAGCGCGTCGGCAATGACGTCACCGCGTTGCTGCGCTGGCGCCGTGACCAGCGCAGCTCCGCCCCTGTCGCCTTGTGACCATGGACGCGGAAGTACCCAATGGAGATGATGGCTGGGACGCTGGGGAATTTTCCAGCCAACCACAGACTCTTCGAGGGCGGTGACCGCGGCCCAATTACTTCTTTTAGTAATCACTGGGGCGGGTCACCGACTGTCTTTTGCCTACTAGAAACCGGGCTGCTCGGACTTGAATCTCAATCGCGGGATTGACTGGTTTTCTCCTGGCTTCCAAACGAGGTTGATGGGACCCACCCTCACCCCACCTGGTTTTGTTTGCTTTTTTGCCCCTCGCGACCTCGCACCCCCGCGCGAAATGTAAGCCAGATTCGTTTGGCTACTCGAAATCATAGAATGTGGAGAAACTGGATGAGCAGGAAGCAGGTGGCTGGGCCTGTCATCTGACAATATTAATAGGATGTAACTTGCCTGACTGAAGCAGATTAGGATCAACAGGAAGAATTTTCGATTTATTGTGGGTAAGATAAAGAGCACGAAACTGTAGCAAAAACAGTTTATCATAACTCAAGGCCCAGTCGGAAAAGGAGACTACGTTGTAAGATTTCATAAGGAAAGTGTAAGACGATTTAACAGGGTTAATGCCGTCCCCCTTAAGGAAAAAGAAATATATATATGGGCAGAGAGCTTGGGGATCCAGCACCTGTATTATTCCCGTGAACATCAATGAGTCTGGGGGCCCGAGGACCCCAGCTGCTGTAGTAGACACAAGCAGATCCCCAAAAGGTGGAGCGCTAGCACTGAACTTTACCCGCCGGTGGTGTAGCCCACCTGCCCCGGAAGCAGTGTTGCGTTGCAGCCTTGCCTTCCGGGGTAGAGTGTATGTCGTTGCCGCAGCTGTAACAAGGGGAGGCCATTTTCTGTTTCTAGGAAGAGTGAGGGCTACGGGAGAGGGAAAAAGGAAGGGAAAAAGGGCTCAGCGCCTCCCCGCCGAGCTGTGAACAGAGGAGCACTTTCGGCTGGCGGGTGAGGTCGCTGAGGGCCCGTAGGAGATGTTTTCCCTCTCGAGTACGGTGCAGCCCCAGGTAAGTCTGCGTCCGGTCCTTTCTTTCTTTCTTTTTTCTTTCTTTCTTTCTTTTTTTTTTTTTTTTTCCTTTCCTCCTGCCCGCGGCTCGTTGTCTTTTGCGTTTCGTGGAAGAGATTTCTCGATTGGGATCGTAGGAAGGGAGGCGATCAGCCCAAAGCTAGTCCTAGGGTTGAGAAGGGATCCGCGGTCACGCTGAGAGTAAAAGGCTGACGTTGAAGCAGAGGCATGAGCTGATGGAGACCTTGGTTTATCGAGTTGATAGCGTGGAATTTTTACTAGAGGATCCATTGGGCATTGTTCAGTGCCGGACATTAGGGGGTGAGCGGAGCGGAGTGAGGATGGGGGAAACGCCTTTGCCTTAGATGTAAATAGAGCAAATAATGTTTTCTTTCCATCTGAACACCTCTCCAGAGACTTTACTGTTCACAACCCAGATACCAAAATTTTTGTTTCCTTTTAAAATGGAATTTAACTCAAACATATTATAATAATTTGAATACTACGAATGTCTTCTCCCTTTTTGGCCAGAAATGACTAATAAACACATATTTTAAAGCTGTTGACTGTGGTTACTATTTTTATTCATACTCTTTTCTATTTTTTCATCAAGCAAAAGGACAGGAAAAAATCACTTCCAAGGTTTTTAATTATCTTCTGTTGGTAATAATCACTTGTGACAGTGTCTTGTCCTTGTTTCATTTAAAAATCTTTTTTGATGGCAACATTCTGATAAGTTTCTTGCTGGGGTGGGGAGACTTCTCAGCTTTGCACATAGTTTTTGAACACATTCAGATTTAAAAATAATTGTTTAACACTCCTTTCAGCATTTAATTACCTTCTTTTGTAACATCACTCTTGGTTTTTTGTTTTGTTTTTTTGTTATTACTCGCTGGATAATCGAAAATGAAGTGATTTGTTATTTATTGGGCATCAGTAATGGGCCAGGTGGACAAAGCAAATGTGGAATCTTTATAGTGATATGGAGAAAAGTTGAATAGGTGTTAGCCAAGGGAAGACTTAACAGAAGTGAACCAGTATCCCAGGTATATGCAAGGGTATCTGGAGGTCCTGAGACAGGGAAGAGCTTAGTTGATTGGAGGAAAAAAATAATGCCAGTGTGGCTACAATGTAGTGGTTAAAGGGCATGATGACAGAATTAAGGTTAGGGTGAAGCCTTGAGGCAGATCATACAGGAAATCATAAGGGACTTTGGATTTCATTTTAAGTGTAAGCATAGAATAATAGGATCAGAAGTGTTTTCAGTTAAGGGTGCTATTGCAGCCACCAAGGAGAGGGATAATGCGCCACTAAAGTGGTGGCAGTGGTTATGGAAAGAAGAGGATGAGTTTGTTTGTTTTGAAAAAGAGTAGAATTTAATGAGGGATTGGATATGAAGGATGATGGAAAGAAGTGTTTCTGGTTTGGTCAGCTAGATGGGTGAAAATGTTATTTGCCAAGCTGTGTAACCAAACTCAAGGGTTTCACCACTTGAGATACCTCGGATTGGACACAACCCAAGAAAATGTTGAAAACAAAGAATTTTTTTACTTGTTACAAGTAAGGAGACAGATGACTTTCAAAACACTCTCCCTTTGTGGGTTAGTACAGGAAGGTTTTGTTCAGTGCCTTAGGGAGCAGGGCAGGGAGCTCCCATAAGCACTTTAGTTCAGTTACATATGCCTAGCATGTCAACATGCTAGTGCATACATACACTGTATTTAAGAAAAAAATGGTGGAAAACACATCTAGGAGATCTTGGTATTACAGTGAGCTACAGGTAACTTCAGGACAACTCAGAGGGGCTTCTGTGAAGGTCCTCAGGTGCAGTCCAGCTCATACTGGCTCACATACGAGGCTGTCAGGTGAGACACACCTAGCAAGGGGCTCTCACGTGAAACAACTAGTCTCCTTGGCTGAAGGTGTCGGTTCTTGAAAATGAAACATCTTCCTTGCCTGCTTTTGTCCCTTCCCTTCCTCTCTTCTGCTGATAGCTTTCAGCCCTGGAGGAGTCCTACCAGTTGTTTGAAAAACAAGTTTGACTTGGCCTGTTGAATACAGTATGAAGCCTTTTAAAACTGAAGTTCAAGAAGTTTATATCAAGAAGACCCAATTTTAGGAGAATATCATCAGCTGGATGGAGAGTTAGTGGTGCGTGACGTTGGTAGAGATGGTGAAGGCATTTTGTGTACTGCAGGCAGGTTTAACTGGGCTCATATAGGACCCTTATGCATTTTATGCTGTGAAAGATGGTACACATATTTGTAATTCCTGATTGCTTAATCGGATACGCTTAAATATAAACTGTGAACGTAGGAAAGATATGGAAGGTGAACTTTTTCATTGAGAAGAGATCAAACCATCTTTTAGTAATTTAAATCCTTTTCTGAAGGAGAAGAGATATAACTAATTATAACAAAGCTTTTCAGGGGTGTCAGGGTGACTCATTCCATTGAGCATCCAACTTTTGATTTCGGTTCAGGTCGTGATCCCAAGGTTGTGGGATTGAGCCTTGTGTCAGGCTCTGCGCTGAAAGTGGGGCCTGCCTGGGATTCTCTCTCTCCTGCCCTCCCCCTTCTTCTCTCCCCATCCATCCTCCTCTGCCCCTCTCCCCTGCCTACGCTCTCTTTCTGTAAAATAGAAAATTTAAAAATATAAAAAATTGATTCCTGTAGTTTTAAAAAAATATATTTATTTATTTAGAGAGAGAGAGAGAGAGAGAGCGCGCGCATGAGTGGGAGAGGGGCAGCGAGACAGAGGGAAACACAGAATCAGAAGTGGGCTCCAGGCTCTGAGCTGTCAGCACAGAACCCGACGTGGGGCTTAAAACCTGTGAACTGCAAGATCATGAACTGAGCTGAAGTTGGACGCTTAACCGACTGAGCCACCGAGGTGCCCCATTATTCCTGTAGTTTTAAAAGAGCTTGTTATTTCTTACCCTAAAAAGAATACGTGCTCATTGCCAAAATTGCCAAAAAGAAAAATACAAATAAGAAAATAAAAAACCTTCATAATCGCATTGTACAAAGACATTTTAGAACATGTTCTTTCATGCTTTTTACCTTTGCACAAATAGGTGTGTATTCATGCTTTTTAAAAAGGATGTTGTAGTTTTTTAATTCTTTTTTTTTTTTTAATGTTAGAGAGGTGTGTGAGCAGGAAACAGGGGCAGAGGGAAAAAGAGAATCTTAAGCAGGCTCCACACTCAGAACAGAGCCCAACACAGGGCTGAGTCCCACGACCTGGGAACATGACCTGAGCCAAAATCAAGAGTTGGGTGGTTGCTCAACCGACTGAGCCACCCAGGCACCCCAAGATGTTGTAGTTTTAGACTTAACATTTTTTTTTCATTTAACATATTAATAATTGATTTCTGTACCAGTAACTATGGGATAAAGAGTCTAACAAGAATCTAGAATCAAATTATCTTGGTTAGAGTATTTGCTCATATATTTGCTGAGTGACTTTGAACATGCCACTGAACGTATCTAAATTCTTGATGTCTTTATCAGTTAAAAAGGAAGTGTAATAATAGTGTTTATGCCTGTTAAAGGATTACATGAGATTAAAGATACTGAGGGGTTGGTTCAATACTACCACAGTAAAGGGAGTACCACAATAACACAAATCAGATGAATTTTTGGGTTTCCTAGTGCATGTAAAAGTTATGTTGACACTATACTATAATCTATTAAGTGTGCAATAATAGTATTATGTCTAAAAGCAATGTAATACCTAATTAAAAATATTGTTAAAAATGCTAACCATCATCTGTGCTTTCAAAGAGTCATAATCTTTTTGCTGGTTGGAGGGTCTTGCTTCATGGTTGATTGCTGCTGACTGATCACGGTAGTGGCTGTTAAAAGTGGGGATGGCTGTGGCAAATCTTCAAGTAAGACACCAGTGAGGTTTGCCATATGGATGGACTCCTTTGTGAATGATTTTCCTGTAACATGTGATACTGTTTGATAGCATTTGACCCACGTAGAACTTCTCTCAATATTGGACTGAATCCTCTCAAACCCTGCTGCTGCTGCTGCTTTATCAACTGAGTTTATCTTTACAGCATCTTCACGAGGAGTGGATTCCATCTCAAGTACCACTTTTCTTTGCTCATCCGTAAGAAGCAGCTCATTCATGTTAGTTTGATCATGAGATTGCAGCCCTTCACTGGCATCTTCAGGGTCCGCTTCTGTTTCTCTTGTTATTTCCACCACATCTACAGTTACTTCCTCCAGTGAAGTCTTAAACCCCTCAAAGTCAACCATGAAGCTTGGAATCAGTTTCTTCCAAACTCCGGTTGATGTTGACATTGTGACCTCTTCCTATGAAAATGTTTTGAATGGCATCTAAAATGGTGAAGGTTTTCAGTTTACTTTGCCCAGATCCATAAGAGGACTCATGATCTATGAGCTATGTAGTCTTTACAAAATGTGTTTCTTTTTTTTAAAATTTTTTAACATTTTTATTTTTTATTGAGAGAGAGACAGAGCTTGAGCAGGGGAGGGGCAGAGAGAGGGGAGACACAGAATCTGAAGGAGGCTCCAGGCTCTGAGCTGTCAGCACAGACTCTGATGCGGGGCTCAAATCCACAAACCGTGAGATGATGACCTGAGCTGAAGTTGGATGTTTAACCGACTGGGCCACCCAGGCGCCCCAAAATGCATTTCTTAAATAGACTTGAAAGTCCCCCTCCTGACCCGTGGCCGCAGAATGGATGTTGTGTTAGTAGATGTGAAAGCAACGTTACTCTAAATGACATACTTCCAGCAGAGCTCTTGGGTCGCCAAGTACATGATCAATGAGCAGTAATATTTTTAAAGGAATAATTTTTTATGAACACTAGGTCTCTTAGCAGGGGGCTCAGAGTATTCAGTAAACCCTGTTGTAAATAGATGCACTGTCAAGCAGGCTTTGTTCCGTTTATAGAGCACAGCCAGCATGGGTTTAGCATAGGCCTAGGATTTTCCGAATGGTAAATAAGCACAGGCTTCAACTTAAAGTCAGCTAACAAGAGAGTCAGCTTGCCTTTCAAAGCTTTGAAGCCAGGCATTGACTTCTTCCCAGCTGTGAAAGTCCTAAATGGCATCTTAAGGCTGTTTCCTGTAAGTTGAAAATCTATTTACTGTAGCCACCCTCATTAGTTACCTACCTTATCTAGATCTTCTGGATGATTTGCTGCAGCTTCTGCTCGGTGTTTGCTGCTTCACCTGGCACTTTTGTGTTAAGGAAATGGCTTCTTAAACTTCATAAACCAACCCCTGCTAGCTTCAGACTTTTCTTCCGCAGCTTCCTCACCTCTTTCAGCCTTCATACAAATAAATGCATTTAGGGCCTTACTCTGGGTTAGGCTTTGGCTTGAGGGAATGTTGTGGTTAGTTTGGTCTTCTATGTAGACCACTAAAACTTTCAGCAATGGCTGTTTTGGTTTTTTATTATTTGTGTGTTCACTTGAATAGCACTTTTAATCTTCTTTAAGAACTTTCATTTTGCATGCACAGCTTGGCCAACTGATGCAAAAGGCTTATCGTTTAGGCTATCTTGGCTTTCAACATGCTTTCCTTACCAAGCTTAATCATGTCTAGATTGTGATTGAAAGTGAGAGATGTGTGACTCTTCCTTTCACTTGAACACTTAGGTGCCATTGTAGGGTTATTAATTGTCCTAATTTCAATATTGTTGTGTCTTGGGGAGTGGGGAAGCCCAAGGAGAGAGAGATGGGAAGGTTCCATTGGTGGTGAATCAGAACACACACAGCAGTTATTGATTAAGCTCAGTGTCTTCTATAGGTATGATTAGTGACATCCCAAAACAATTAACAGCAATAACATCAAAGATTACTAATCATAGATCACCATAACAAATATAATGAAAAAGTTTGAAATATTGTGAGAATTACTAAAATGTGACACAGACATGAAGTGAGCAAATGCTGTTGAAAAATGGCACCAAAAGACTTGCTTGATGCAGTGTTGTTGCAAACGTTAATTTATAAAAAGTACAGTATTTGCGAAGTACAATAAAATGGAGCACAATCAAATGAGATATGCCTGTATGGTAAGAACCCATTTAATCTGTTGCCTCAAGAAATCTTTATTTGACATCAACTGTTTGCATTATTGTTGCACTTGGATACAGTATGAATAAAACAGAGAAAAATAGAAAGTATGTATACTAAGTACTGTGCAAAAACATTTTGTTACCCCAAACTGGGTTTGCTTCTTGGTGAATGTCAAGCCAAAAATACACAGCCAAGTCAAAGAATAGGAAAAGGAAAGGTTTTACTTGGAACAAGTAAAGGAGAACACCAGGGATCTTTCCCAAAGCAGTAGCTCCCTGAATAACAGAATTGGGGCAGTTTTATGCTAGAGGTTCATACATATTCATGATGAGGCTTGTGCAGTGGGGAGTACATCATGGAATCGGGGCGCTAGTTGTCTTGAGGTGACTGAGTCCAGGTCAGAGTACAAGGGCTGGCAAGGATCAGCATCCTCAGTTCTGTGACTCCAGGTGATCCAGTATCTGAGGGCTCGGAAGAGTTTAGATCCTTCAAAAATAACTCAAGTCAGGTCAATCTTCACTTTTGAACTACACAGGGAGTTTTGCTACTGATTTACTGTCCCTGGTATGATTAGGCTGTCTCCTGGCCTGATAGTGGCTGTTCTACATTCTTTCACAAGATGATCGGGAAGCCTTACCTAAAGAAAGCTATGTCTGTCTTTTTCCAGGGATCCCTAATTCCTTCTGTTTATAATTTCACATTAAATAGTTACGTAAATAAATTAGAGAAAGGTCAGAGAATTAAATAGAAGAAAAAATCCCTTGCCACTTTGAACTTACATTTTAGTTCACAATGGTCATTGTTCCCATTTCTTGGCTGGGAGCTCCTGAAACCCTTGGTTGCAATTTCTTGTGTGGCAGTAGTGTCTTACTGTTTTTAAGGTACTCCTTTGATCACACCTGGATTTCTGCTTCTGAGGTGACTTAGGCTAGGGTCTTTAAACAGCCTCAGGGCTGGGCTGGCCACTTGAAAGACCTATTGATTAGAAGGTGGGAACTTATAGCCTCACCCCCCTAGCATCAGGGAGGGGAGGGCTGGGGATTGATCTCTGCAAAAGCTCTTGAAGAGTAAGATGCAGTGCAGAGATTCACCATGAAGAAGGATAATCCACTCCACGTCTTGTGCTTGGGGCCCTTCCGGCTGTACCCTTGTGTACTTAATCGTCTGGCTGTTCATTTCTATCTTTCATAATGGAGCAGTAAATGTGAAGTCTGTTTCTTAGTTCTGTGAGCTATTTTAGCAGATTACCAAACCTGAGGAGGGGGTTGTGGGAAACCCTGATTTATAGCTGGTCGATCAGAAGTATGAATTGGTCTGGGACTTGTGACTGGTATCTGAAATGGGACCAGTCTTGTGGGGCTGAGCCTTTAACTTGGGGGGTCTACACACCAGGTAAGTAGTTTCAGAATTCAATTGTTGGACACCTAGCTGGTGTCAGAATTGGTTAGAGAGAAACAGAGAAATAACATAGAGATAAATAAGTAGATTAGTATGATGTGTGTTAGATACTGAAAGTGTCAAGAGGAGAAAATGGAGCAGTGAAAGGGAATGAGGAATAGGTTAGCTATGGAAAACACTCAGGAAAAGATGACTTTTGAGTTAAGAGCTGAAGGAAGTCAGAGAGCAAGATAGCCAAAAGAGAATAAAAGCAATGCAAAGTCCTTGAAGTGAGTGCTTTGTTAGGTGTGTTCCAGAAACAGCAAGGAGGCCAATATGTCTGGAGTAGAGAAGATGGAGAACATAGTGGTAGATAAATTTGGAGAGGTAATAAAGAACCATAGAGGCTTTCTACATCATAGTGCTTAGGCCTTCTACTTTTATTGTAAGTGAGAAGAGAAGCCATTGGAAGGTTTTGAGCAGAGGAGTGATGAGATCTGACTTTGTTTTTAATAGAGCAGATTCAGGGAGAGTAGGAGGGCTATTGCAAAATCTACAGATGATGGTGACTTGGAACAGGATGTGAGAACAGGATGGTGCAGTGAAGAAATAAAGAATAAAATTCTAGGTATATGCTTTTTTTTCCCCTAAGTCTGAAATACTTATTTCATTTTATGGTGGTATCATTTATTTAGCCCATTCCCTTAATGGTGGACATTTCTGCCTTTCCACTGCTTTTTAAACATTTTGATGAAAATTGTCATCTGTTGCACAAACAAGCACTTTTCACATTATTTCCTAAGAATAAATTACTAGAAATTAGATTGATGGGAAATTAATTGTATGTTTTTAAAAATACTTTGGATTCATATAGCTAGAATACTGTCTTGGAAGCATTTACCACTTTTCTTCCCACCAACAATAAATCTGAGTATTTACATTTTTTAATATATAGTTCTGATCTACAGTGTACGTTTAACGTTTTACAAATTCCAGATCCTGACAATGAAGAGAATTTTTCTTGTTTTAATTTCAAAAAGCACACCACTTAATTTCAACTTTTATTTTCTTTTAGGTTACAGTTCCTCTGAGTCATCTCATCAATGCCTTCCATTCACCAAAAACCACACCTATTTCTGTCAGTGCATCAGCTTCACAAACCCAGCATCGAGATGTAGCTCCCGAGCATGAGTCTCCTGGCAATGAGGTAGTAGTTTTTACCCTGATTGTGTGAGAAGCAGCTGTTTTGATTTAGTATGTCGTAACCATGTCCGAGGCATTTGTAACAAGGTGATTCCTGTCTTCAGCCTAATCTCCTTTATGATTAAAGGTGTCTAATTCTGGCTTTATTGTCCATACAGAAAAGTTACTTTGTCTTATTCTTTAACATATAATTTATTAAAAATTTCATGTGGCAGGGGTACCTGGCGTAGTTGGTAGAGCATGTGACTCTTCATCTCTGGGTTGTCAGTTCGAGCCCCACATTGGACGTAGAGCCTACTTAAAAAAAAAAAAAATTCATGGGGCACCTTGGGTGGCTCAGTCAGCTAAGGGCCCAACTTCAGCTCAGGTCACGATCTCGGGGTTCGTGGGTTTGGGCCCCACATCGGGCCTGTGCTGACAGCTGAGCCTGGAACCTGCATCCGAATCTGTCACCCTCTCTCTCTGCCCCTCGCCCGCTTGTGCTCTCTCTCAAAAATCAAATAAAACATTAAAAAAGATTTAAAAAATTCATGTGGTAGTGTGTTTGGTATTCACTTCCTAGATTACTAATTGTGTGATACCATTTAGATATTTTTTGTTGCTCTAGCAGTAGTAATGAACCCACAATTAGCTGACCATAATTGCTTCCCAAGTTGCAAGGAAGGTAGAGTAGTAAAAAGTTACCATCTGCTGCCTTACAGGAGATTTCGGTGTAATTGAACTGTGAGAATACAGAGACCTGAAAGTGAAACGTAAGCTATGAAACTGCTTTCAGTGTTCAGAGAATTATAAAATCAGTGTTTCCTAGGGTACAGGGATTTTCCAGCCTAGGAACCTTTGTGTTCACAAGGTTTATTAATAAGTTAGGTGCATGTAGTTCTGAATACATTTTTCATAGAAAACATTATACTCTGTAGTTAAATTTCCTGAAACCCTTTTTAATCCATGAATAACTTATGTTCTTAGTCCTGATATCAGAGGCTGTGGCAAAGGACAGAGGAAGAGTTGACAAAATGTTCACTTGTGTTGGGGGGGCTTGGGAATCAGTTTTAAGATAAAATTTTAATTAGATGAAAAAGTCGTCTTCGACATCCTTATGCTTTCCTTTTATAATATTTACCTAATTCCTATTGCTTCTAGGAAATCTGTTGTCTTTTCTACTGTGGTGATACCCTTCTCCTAAATTACAGTCCCAGAGAGCCTGCTTAATGAAAATACCACATGTATCAAAATTGCTGCATATAGTAATATTATGTTCATTTTAGAAATTTGGCAAAGTACTGTGTAGGTGGAAGAAATAAAATTTACCTGTGATCCTGTTCCCCAGAGATAATGCTGTTAACATTTTATATTTCATGTCTCTTTTTCTCTTGTACTTTTTAATTTTATAATTGGATCATACTGCATATGCTGATTTAGATTTTGCTATGTTAATTTAATAGTCATTATGAACTTGTTATGCCATTCGTTTTCTGTATTTTTAATGACTTCAGAATGGTGATTGTATGATATCTCCTTACTGGATATTGTTCCCAATTTTTTGTTGCTATAAACATTACCGTTTGTATTTTTTTTTTTTACCGTTTGTATTGCTACATTTTTGAACTATTTCATTAAGTGAAATTGCTAGGTTAGAGGCTTAAAAAGTAGTTAATTCTAGAGGTCAATGTTGAGGTTATGAGTAATGGTCTCAAATATAGAATTAGCTTCTCCATCTCTGATACGCCCTTATTAATCCTGTTGTTCGTCTTTACTGAGTGTTCTTTATTACTGTACAGAAGCTTTTCTTCCTCCTTAAGCATCCTATCTCATCTCTAATCTCATCTCTACCTTTGCTGTGCCGATGGCTTTGCTTTCATCAAGTCTTGCTCATCCAAACATACACTCTACAGTGCAGGTGTTAGAACCTTCCTTTCAACTTCCTTCAAGCCTTTGCTGTCAGACTTCTTGAAATAGCAGTCTGAACGTGTAACTACTTGCTAAACTTTTATTCACACTGTGTCTCATCATGGTTTGGCTACTACTTGTACCATTTTACAGACTTTGCTAAAGTCCTTGATTTCCTTTGTGCTAAATATAGGCCTCTAAAAAAATCCATAGGTTATTCAACTTTTCCTGAGCATTTGATCTTAATGAACATTTACTACTTTCAAAATACTCCTGGGGCATTTGGGTGGCTCAGTCAGTTAAGTCTCCGACTGTTGATTTCCACTCAGGTCATGAGCTCAGGATTCATGAGATTGAGTCACACAGAGCCTGCCTAGGATTCTCTCTTACCCTCCCTCAAAGATTCGAAATACTCCCTTGAACTGAGTGATGTTACATTGGTGATGGTGTTTTCTCTTTCTGTTTTGCTGGCTTGTTTTTTTTTTTTTTTGCCACCCCCTTCAATCTTTGGTGTGCATTTATCCTTGGATCGAATATTTGTTATGCACATTCTTCTAAGTTACGTTACCCATTTTCATATCTTCACTAGACATCTAGATCTATATACTTATATATATGCTGATAACTCCCAAATATGTCTCCAACCCTAAATTCTCCTTAAACCTTTGAAGTAATTCATTTAGCGTATACACCCCCCCCATACCCCTGAAGAGAATTTCAGGGATCTCAAAATTAAGATGTCCAGAACTCAACTACTCTCAAATTCCAGTGTATTTGAGCTTACAGTGGATTTAGCCTATTTTTATCAGGGGCTCCAACCAGGAAAGAGAAACCACGTAGTCATTTGAGCAGTAAAAGTTTAATGTAAAAATTTTGTATGATTTTGTAGTTTCATGTTTTTCAAACCCTATTTTTAAAATGAGTTTGGAGTAACTAGGGGTTGGCAAATAATAAGTAAACTCTAAAATATACAGGACGAGCAGACTTTAAGGTGTGGCTAATACTCCTAGGACTGAGATAGAGCATCATGGGAAAAGTTCTCCACCCACAGGCTGCTGTCCTGACCTAGTTGGAAGAGGGCATGTCCTGGGCTCACTGAATGGCAGAGAAATCACTGGTGTCATGCTAGCTGCACTTGATGGAAATCTGCCATCTAGGGTACCAGGGAAAGCGGCTCATGGGGATGTCTCTTACTGGAAAAGCTGCAGGGTACTGTACTGCTGGCCACTGTTTACTGTAGGAGTCAAGTTTTGGGAAAGCTATACAAGTGGCAGCCAGATGCTAGAGTCACAATGGTTGTTGCAGACTGGAGCCTGCTGAATGAACACACTGGAACCAGAAACAAAATCACTCCAGGGCTACAGTGTCTCCAGGGCTCTCTACTGACAAAGCTTCACATTGTCCCAGCTGGCAAAGAAACAATATTTAAAGAGCCCAGAACATTTTTCATGGAGCCAACAAAAAGGATGAAGAGGAACTAGGAGACAGTAATATGATAAATAGCACATCCATCCAGAACCTTTCTCCCTTTCAATCATTATACTTTATTGGTTTCTCCAAGTATCTATTCTTTATGATTTGTTATTTCCATCCTTAATTAGAGCTTGGTTCAGGCACATACCATTTTTCTCTTGTTCCACGAGCCTATTCTATTTTTTCCTCAGCCTTTTCTTTCCCAGTTTATTATCTTTATCTTCTCTTTTATTAGCTATAGCATTAAATTCAGACAAGACTCTTTACAATTTGTGCATACCATGCCTGTCTTCCTTCCTTCCTTCCTTCCTTTCTTTTTTCTTTCTTTCTTTTTTATTTTTTCTTAAAAGATTTTAAGGAATCACTACACTCAACATGGGATTTGAACTTACAACCCTGAGATTAAGAGGTACATGCTCCACTGACTGAGCCAGCCAGGTGCCCCATAGCCCATCTTTCTAGTTTCTTCCATCACTGATCTTTGGACTAAGTCTCAAACATTCCAGACCCTTTGATGATAGTTTGTTTGCCCTTTACCCCAAGACTTCCCATCATTTTGCAAATTAGGTGTTAACCTCAGTGGAGCTTCTCTGACTCAGGAAATTGGTTACTCTGTGTTTTCGTAACCACTTTTTGTTATAAAAATATCTGTAATAACAGTTATTAAGTTGTATGATAATTGCTATGTTTAGATGCACCTTATTTCTCTTTACATTCCAAGGACCTGACAGCCAATTTTAAGTTAAGAATCTGCATTTCCCTCTTGAAGTCTTTGTATTGTAAATAGACTTTTTGGCTTCCCGTTTTTTAAAAGGTCACTTTTGAAAAGTAGCTTTTGAATATTGTAGTCCTTTTGTTTTTGTTGTAATAATATCCTTTCTATTGTATAGTTTTTAGTAGTTTAAAGAGCACTTTTTTTTTTTGTTTACTTTTGAGAGAGCAAGCGGGGGCATGTGAGCAGGGGAGGGGCAGAGGGAGAATTGCAAGCAGGCTCCATGCTGTTAGTGCAACGCTTGATGCAGGGCTGGATCTCACAAACTATGAGATCATGACCTGAGCCGAAATCAAGAGGTAAATGCTTAACAGATGGCAAACAGACACATGAAAAAATGCTCAACATCGCTCATCATCAGGGAAATACAAATCAAAACCACAATGAGATACCACCTCATACCTGTCAGAATGGCTAACATTAACAACTCAGGCAACAACAGATGTTGGCGAGGATTCAGAGAAAGAGGATTTTTTTTTTTTTTTTTTGCACTGCTGGTAGGAATGCAAACATGTGCCGCCACTCTGGAAAACAGTATGGAGGTTCCTCAAAAAGTTAAAAATAGAATTACCCTACAGCCCAGCAATTGCACTACTGGGTATTTACCCGGATACAGGTGTGGTGTTTCGAAGGGTCACATGCACCCCAATGTTTATAGCAGTGCTATCGATAATAGCCAACATATGGAAAGAGCCCAAATGTTCATTGATGGATGAATGGATAAAGAAGAAGTGTATATATACCATACATACAATGGAGTATTACATGGCGATCAAAAAGAATGAAATCTTGCCATTTGCAGCTATGTGGATGGAACAGAAAGGTATTATGCTAAGTGAAATTAGAGAAAGACAGATACATGACCTCACTCATATGAGTAACTTAAGATACAAAACAGATGAACATAAGGGAAGGGAAGCAAAAAGAATATAAAAACGGGGAGGGAGACAAAACATAAGAGACTCTGAAACATAGACAACAGAGGGTTACTGGAGGGGTTGTGGGAGGGGGACGGGCTAAATGGGGAAGGGACATGAAGGAATCTGCTCTTGAAACCATTGTTGCACTATGTGCTAACTAACTTGGATGTACATTAAGCAAGTAATTAAGAAAAAAAGAGTTGCATGCTGAACTGACTGAGTCACCCAGGTGCCCCAGTAGTTTAAAGAGCACCTTTCAATATTTTACTTCATCATGCATTTAACTATCTTCCTATGTGTGTTAGGCTATGTCAGATGAACAAGGCATGATCTTTTCTGTTAATCCATACTATCTTGCTGTGAAGTAGGCATATTTCTTCGTCATTTTACTAATGAGGAAATGGATTCTAAGAATATGAATGACTTGTCAGGGTGCCTGGGTAGCTCCATTGGTGAAGCGTCCGACTTTGGCTCAGGTCATGATACTGCAGTTCATAAGTTCAAGCCCCACATGGGGCTCTGTCACAGCTCAGAGCCTGAAGCCTGCTTTAGATTCTGTGTCTTCCTCTCTCTTTGCCCCTCTCCTGCTCGTGTGCTGTATCTCTCTCTCTCTCAAAAATAAACATTAAAAAAAAATTAAAGAATATGAATGACTTGTCGCAAAGCTAGTAAGTGACAAACCCCCGGACATCAATCCAGAGCTATATAATTCACGGATCTAACTTTATTTTTTGTGCATGCAATTGTGTGTATCTAACTTCACATCAGTCATCAGAAGCTGATACTTGGGCTCTTTCTTTCTGGTTTCTTTGCTTGAACTTTTAGCTCTCTGAGCCTTGTAATTATTCCTTGTCTTTAATGTCTGGTTGACAACTCCCATGGACAAGAAAATAATTCACTTCTATCCTGTCTGTAGTTAGTTTACAACTGTTTTAATGTGAATTTATTTTCTTGCCTGGTTTTCATACATTTTTCACTTTGTTCCATTTCCCTTCTTATTAGACATTAGGTATGGGTAACTATAGAACTTCTCAGTTCAAAGAAGGATCTCAGCAATAAGACCAGAGGAGTGAAATATCCTCTGGTAACAGCATACCCCCCCCTTTTTTTTTTAATCAGATGGGCTTTTGTTTATTAGAAACTGGAGGAGGCTTTAAATGTCCATAACTTCACAGTACCATTAGAAATATAGTATTTTTAACCTTTGTTAAACTTCACTTGATTGACCTCTGTAAAACTAGAACTATAAAAATATCTGTACCAATTTAGTGTTTAAAGATGAGAAAAGAGAAATCAATACATCTGTTACACTTTAAAAATCCATATTATTTCAACTGATAAGAACTCTTTGAGTTAAATATCCTGATAATGATGCAGTCTTGGTTGACTCACTCCTTTTCAGCCTGTACTTAATTTAAGAGACCTTGGATTATCTGAATTAAAAATTGGACAGATTGACCAACTAGTAGACCGTCTACTTCCTGGATTTTGTAAAGGCAAGAGCGTTTCTTCCCATTGGCATACATCTCATGTCTCTGCACAGTCCTTCTTTGAAAATAAATATGGTAAGTTAGTGTATTTTTTTGTTTCAATTTAAGTAAGTGGTTGTAGTTATTAATAATTTAACAGGTAGCATTTGTTTATTTTTAAAGTTGTTTATTTATTTATTTATTTTGAGAAAGAGACAGTGTGAATAGGGGAGGGGCAGAGAGAGAGAAAGAGAGAATCCCAAGTAGGCTCCACACTGTCAGTGCAGAGTCTGATACAGGGCTCGAACCCACGAAACTGTGAGATCATGACCTGAGCAGAAACTGAGAGTAGGACCCTTAACTGACTAAGCCACCCGAGTGCCCCAACAGATAGCATTTATTAATATTTCCTATGTGTCGGGTTCTTTCCTGATTTCGTTTGTTCTTTTATAACTTTTCATATTGAAATAATTTGAGATTTATAGAAAAGTTGCAAAATAGTACTGAGTTCCTATGTATCCTTCCCCTGGCTTCCCCTAGTGTTAACTGCTTACTTAACCATGGTGTATTCGTCAAAACTGAGAAATGAACATTGGTACGGTACTTAAGTAAACTATAGACTGTATTTAGACTTTACCAAATAAAACTTAATTGTACTAAATTGCTGGTTTTTCCATTAGGGTTCTTTCTTTGTCCCAAGATGTAATAGAGCAAACAAAATAGCTTTTAGAATAGTGGAGCGTTATTTTAATTTTAGGTGAGAGCCCTTTATTGGATTCCAGGTGCCGTACTAATTTCTGAGAATACCTTGAAGAAATAGTCATGGTCCCTTTTTTAATAGAATGTCTGTATATTTTCTTATTTGAGTCTTGTAACAATCCAGTATTATAATGAGTGGGTAGTTTGTTAAAAGGATTTCCACTTCATGAATTTCTCTTTGGATGATACTTGAACAGTGAATCTTAGACCTTATCCAAATACTTCTTTTAGGGGCATGTGGATGACTCAGTCGGTTAAGTGTCTGACTCTTGATTTCAGCTCAGGTTATGATCTCACAGTTCATGAGATTGAGCCCCATGTCAGATTTCATCCTTACAACGTGGAGCCTACTTGGGATTCTCTCTCTCCCTCTGTTTCTGCCCTGACCCTGCTCAGGTTCTGTCTCTCTCTCTTTCTCTCGCTGTCTCTCTCTCGCTGTCTCGCTCCCTCTCTAAAAATAAATTTTAAAAAGCTGATAAAAAATACTTGTTTTATATTGACGGAAGAACATATTTTAAGAAGTCAGTACAAACTGTAACACAAAAGTGCAGGTTTAAATACTTTTGTGATAAAGGATTGATTTGAAGCTGTACGTTGTATACACTTAATTCATTTACTAATTCTTCATTGTTTTGCCTTTATTTCATATAAGGATTGGGAGAAAAACGTGAAATTTTTGAGCTAGGGGGCTTGAACTAAAAATCTGTTTCTCTTATTTTATATGCTCTACACCTCCTTCCTCAGAGAAGTCTTGAGGCTTAGAAGTTAAGGGTGAGGAGTAGACCAGGATCAGACTCAGTCCTGAGACTGAAGAGCTGTGGCATTTACCTCATTCCTCTAAACTGCTGTTTCCTCACATGAAGCCTGAGGAAAAATTATCTCACTTTGTAGGATCAAATGAAATAATCAAAGTAGTTTACTTAGCCCAAACTACTTCATTCCTTGGCCCATAGTAAGTGTCCAGTAGAGTTAAATTTTTGTTACTATCGTTGATGTATAGTAGTAGTAGTAGTAGTAGTAGTAGTAGTAGTATTACCATTGCTCTTTTAGTTTGTGTATTTACATTTCCTTTTAAAGTTGTTCCTCTTCCTGCCAGCTGTTTTCTTGGCTTAGACAGGGAGAAGTATTAAGAAGGAGTTTGTTGATGTGACTATAGGATTCTTAGAAAAATTCCTGAAACTCTTAATTGGGATCTTGGGATAGATAAGAATCAGTTTCTCTTGCTGCTGTTTACTTTTTCCCTAGGATCATGGATGTAAAGTAGGATGAGGCCCATTAGTCAGCAGTAGGAGTTGCAAGGATCACCAGAGTTTATGGCTTCCAGCTGTGGAAGGAACACTCTTTGTACTCAGTGCCCTGGAGCTTTGAGAGTGAGAGATTACCGTGTTCCTGGTTTCCAGTGTTTACTCATCACATTATTCATTTGAGTGTTTGAAATTGTCTCCAAGAAATAGCAGTTCTTTTCGTGCTTTTCACTAACAGTAACTTTAGCTAAACATATATTATCTTTTACCTTTGGGTTTGAATTTAATTTCAGTGGCAGCCAGGGTCATCTGCCAGATAAAAAAGATAATCTAAGGGACAACTGATACACAGTAAAGTGGTGAATAACTGTAATTTGATTAGCAGTGCTTTTAGAAACTCTTAAAAGCAGAGCCATATGAGCAAATAAAAGGCTAAGGTCATATTTTTGTTTTTCTAATATTTGGTAAAATTACTATAGTTCATGACTTCTTTTAGCTTGGTAACTAGAAAATTTACTTTTTTTAATTTTCCTCCAGGTTACTTAGATATGTTTAGTACTTTACGTTCCTCTTGCCTGTACAGACAGCATTCAAGAACTCTTAAAAGTATTTGTTCAGATCTTCAGTACTGGCCAGGTATGATGCACCTGTATTTATTTTTGGGGAAAAAAAAAAAAAGTAGATTTATTCAGTGGATTCTGATTTGTCTTTTGTAATCATATTAATGTTTGTAAGCATTCATTTTTTAGCTCACGATAAACTGATAGAGTATTTGGAATCTGTGAATTTGGGTATGTCCATTATTTTTAATCTGGAGAATACATAATAGCTGAATTTTTAATGTGAGTGAAAAATGCCACAGGAAATCAACCTCTCGGGAACTTATCTACACCTTCAAAACAATAAGCACATTTGTTTACTTCCCCATATTTTTAAAACTTCATTTTCAAAATTGTTTCAATCCATTACAATGACAAAAAACATTGAATGAGAAAAAAGTCAGGGCAACAGCAGAGGGGTTTCATCAATGGACCATAAATTTGAGGATTTTCCATTAAGTATAAAATAGATGACATCACATTGATAGCAAAATCAAATATGCATGTATTTATATTGATTTAATACCAGACACTAGTGGTGTCAGGTAACAATGATAATTACAAATGAAAACAACATATGTTACCTTCCTTCATGAAACTTAGAATAGAGTGACACGAAATAGATGTGTGCTGTTATTTCTAGAAGAACTTCGGAAAAACCCCAATTTCCAAGTCAAAAATCATGGGCTCTGGGATGATTGCCAAAAATGGGACAGTCCCAGAAAGGGACTTTTGTAACTTTTAGGCTACAGTTGGCAAAAGACACCTTTGTAATAAAGGGTATGTGTGTGTGGAGAGAAGTCTGTCTCTGAAGATTGTGTTCGAGCAGTGATGCCAAGGAGAGACATAATGGACTTGAATCATGCACTAAAGGTATCCTGCTCACTTGTTAAAAGTCCATGTTTGATAGTATAAATGCGTTTACCACCTTGGTAGTGTTAATGAAACCTCTATCTACAATTAGTACTGATGACTGTATTCTCTTTATAATTACAAATGGAACAGCAAGAATCTCATGTTTGAGGAAAACTTAAAGCATGAAAGAGATACTAAGTAGGGCACAGAGACCAGTAATCCTCTAAAGAAATGGTTAATGGAGAAGACAGAAGAATACATAAGAAGGATGATATGTTTTTAAATATTCATAGAAGACTTCTAAAAACTGAACATGTATTAGGGTATGAAACAAATATCTTAATAAACTATCAAAAAGTTAATAACTCAGAAGTCAGGTTCTCTGATCATATGATAAAACAGAAATCATATAATAGAAAGGTACCTTAAAAATTCCTTAAAAAATGTCCTAACTATGGAAATTTATTTATTGATTAAAAAAAAATTTTTTTTTACATTTATTTATTTTTGAGAGACAGAGACAGAGCACAAGTGAGAGAGGGGCCTCTAGAGAGAGAAGGAGACACAGAATCCAAAGCAGGCTCCAGGCTCTGAGCTGTCAGCACAGAGCCTGACGTGGGGCTCGAACTCACAAACTGTGAGATCATGACCTGAGCCGAAGTCGGACGCTTAACTGACAGAGCCACCCAGGTGCCCCCCTAACTATGGAAATTTAAAAATACTTTTCCCTGTGTCTTGTGGCTGAAGGGAAAGAAAAATTGAAATTATGGACAATTAGTAAGGAACCACAATGAAAATCAACATATCAAAATCTTTGGGTTAAAGACCAGTTGATGCTGAGGGCATTGTATAATTTATTAGGAAATAAGAAAGAGGGGCGCCTGGGTGGCTCGGTTAAGTGGCCGACTTCAGCTCAGGTCATGATATCACGGTTCGTGAGTTCGAGCCCTGCATCAGGCTCTGTGCTCACAGCGCAGAGCCTGGAGCCTGCTTCAGATTCTGTCTCTCTCTCTGCCCCTCCCCCACTCGCACTCTGTTTCTCTGTCTCTCTATCTCAAACATAAATAAAACATCAAAAAAAAAAAAAGAAATAAGAAAGAAACCAAATTGAAACAGTCATTTTGAGAATTTCTTTAAATGAGAAATTAAAAACTATAAAATATTAAATGAATACAACATCAAGGGAGTTTTGATTAAATGAACAAATTTGATTTGAGAAAAGAAAATAGAATGGTCTGTTTAAAAACAATGAGAAAATGTTAGATGTGAAAAGTGGTAATGCCACAGATAATGAAGATTTCAAACTTTTAAGAGTGTATATACATAAAAATACGTTGAGACAAATATCCACTTTATAACTTAGCAATATTGACCCAAGAAAAGAGATAAGATGATAACTATAAAATTTGAAAGATAGTATTTTTCAAATATAATCCCACTGCCCCAGAGAAACCAGGGTCAGATGGTTTTATGGTTGTGTTCTGTTCTCTAGGATCAGAAGTTTCCTATTCTTTGTAACTTTTTTAATAAGAGAAAATGGTAGAATAGGCTTCCCTGTTTATTCCACAAGATTACAGATACTAAAATGTTAGCACAAAAAAGAATACAATAGATCGATTTCACTAAATATAAATTAATATAAATACAGAAATCCTAAATAAAATCTGAAAAAGCAAGTCCAGAAACATGCTATAAATATGATGAAGGAATACCAGAGTGATTCAATATAAGGAAGTATGTGAATTCATTCACGTTAATTGATTAGAGAAGAAAAACAATATTATTTTAGTGTACGAAAAAGACGTGTAATATATTTTAATTGTTACACTTTTAGAATGTTGTACAACGGTCAAATAGAAAGTAAGTTTAAGGAAAGGGCAAAATTTTGATTGTTTTTGCTTACCAGGAAAGATGTTCGCTTACCAGGAAACTTAAGAAAATCAACTGAAAAGCTACTCTGGTATCATATGAGATAAATGCCTAAAAATCCATATCTTATATTCTAGCAGTAGGTTTTATTTCTAGTTTTCTCAAAATCCAATAAATCTTTTATCCTGACAAGAAATATTCGACATAATGTATACACACACGTATGTGAAACTTTACTGAAGGAATTAAAGAGCTGAATAAACTAAAATGAAAGAATGCCACAATCCTCTTTGAAAGGACTTAGTACTCTAACAGTTTTAATTTAGGCCCAAATGTACTAATTCAGTGCAACCCCAATCAAAACCCTAAACACTTGCTATGAAAACCAAAAAGTTGATTTTAAACTTGGGATTAGTCACACTGAGATACCACCTCACACTGTTGGTGGGAATGCAAACTGGTGCAGCCACTCTAGAAAACTGTGGAGGTTCCTCAAAAAATTAATAGAACTCCCCTATGACCCAGCAATAGCACCACTAGGAATTTACCTATGGGATACAGGAGTGCTGATGCATAGAGGTACATGTACCCCAGTGTTTATAGGAGTGCTTTCAACAATAGCCAAATTATGGAAAGAGCCTAAATGTCCATCAGCTGATGAATGGATCAAGAAGATGTGGTTTATATATACAATGGAATACTACTTGGCAATGAGAAAGAATGAAATCATGCCATTTGCAGCAACGTGGATGGAACTGGAAGTATTATGCTGAGTGAAATAAGTCAGTCAGAGAAGGACAGATATCATATGTTTTCACTCATATGTGGAACATGAGAAACTTAACAGAAGTCCACGGGGGAAGGGAAAGGGGAAAATAGTTACGAATAGAGAAGGAGGGAGGGAAACCACAAGAGAGTCTTAAATATAGTGAACAAACAGGGTCGATGGGAGAGTGGGGGAGAGGGGAAAATGGGTGATGGGATTTGAGGAGGACACTTGTTGGGATGAGCACTGGGTGTTGTATGTAAGCCAATTTGACAAGAAGTTATATTAAAACAAAAAGACAAAAATAAACTTGAGCTTAGTAAAATGCGGTGCCTGGCTGGCTTAATCATGGGGTCACGAGTTGAAGAGATTACTTATAAATAAATAAAATAAAGAAATAAACTTGGGCCTAATCAAGAGGGGAATCAGATCCTTTTTTTTTTAAATTTTAAGTAAGTTCCAAATAGGTAAAGATCTGAACAAAAAAAAAAAGTCAATAGACTTTTAAAATCATAGTTTGGGGGTGAAGCTCTCTAATCAAAACAGTGCAGAAAACACTAAAGATTAAAAGATAAGGCTACGTTAATTAACTTTATAAACTGTTACATCAAAAGACAAAGACATTAAAATAAATATTTCAAATATATATGACTTAAAGTTTATAACATGCATTCTTTTACAAATGAAAATGGGAAAGGCCATGAGTGATCAGTTTGCTAAAGAAATGAAATATTCAATGAAAGAAATTTTTTTTTAAATTTCCCCTCGTAACCTGAAATGCAAATTAAAACAAGACCCTACATTTTGCTTATTAGATTTGTACAAATTAAAAACCTTTATATGAACCTGGGTTGCAAAGGATGTGGAGAAAGAGATACTCCTATTCATTGGTGGGTATTTAAATCCATAACAGCCTTATAGAGGGGAATTTCTTAGTGTTAAGTAATTCACACCTCACAGTTTCACATTTAAGAATTTAGCCTACGTGTGCTAAAAGATGGTACGTACAAGAATTATAACTGCAGCATTTTTAGCAATAAGAAAACAGGAAACAGCTAACGTCCATAGTAGAAAAGTAGTTGAATATTCAAATTGCTCTACACTGATAAATTGGAAAACTATTAACAGCCATCAAATTGAATGCATTGTCTGACCTGTTCTGAAAAATATCCATGGTATAGTGTTAAGTGAAAGAAGACAATTGCCAAAAATCATACACTGTTTTTATAGAAAGAGCATGTGCTAAAATACATAGAAGTGTAGTCATGAAATTGTTAGTTGGTTACTCCTGGGAAGTGGGAATGGTGTTTGAGGAATTCGACAGTGACTTGTATTTGATACTCATCTGTGGATTTTTTTAAACTTTTTAAAATTACCAAGAAACTAAATCCATTTTGATGACTTTAATTACTAGTATAATGAAGTGTCAGGCAAAGAATATGTTAAAAAATGATATAGTAAACTAGGATGTACAGACTTGGTGTCAGTTTTAAATCTTAGGCATGTTTCTTATAAAAATTTACAGTGAGAAGTAAATGTGGTACTGTTTCTTCAGTTTTCATACAGTCTCGGGGTTTTAAAACTTTGAAATCGAGAACACGGCGTCTACAGTCCACCTCGGAAAGATTAGCAGAAACACAGCATATAGCGCCATCATTTGTAAAGGTAATTAGACCTCTTTTTGTTGTTTGAAAAAGCAATAAATCTCAAATTATTAAAATGAGAACCTTCATTATCTGATTTCTTTTATTGGCCATTTGATTTTCTAAAAGATGAATAACACCTGCATCTTTTCTGAGTTCCAATCATGTCTCTCCATTGGCCTATTAGACATCTCCCTTTGTCCTTTTCCCTACCAACCTACACCTGCCTGTGTGTTCTCTGTGTTCATGAATAGCATCCACTCAAGCTAGAAACCTGATGATCAACTTTGATTTGTTCATCTTCTCTCTCCTCTCACATCCATTAATCACTAAAGTCCTATTGATCCAGCCTCTTAAATATTTCTTGGGTCTCTTTTCATCCCCAATTTCACTGTATAGATAGACCTTAACAGTATTGCCCAAGTGACTCTACTATACACGTATTTAATCTCCTTGCCTTTAGTTTTGCTACCTTCAGTCTAGCCTCCAGACTGCCACCCACCCAACATTCTAAAATTTATTAATGTCATAATTGTATTCCTCTGCTTTATTGTCAGATTCGTGCCATAGTACACAGGGCATTTCATCATTTGGCCTCTGCTACTGTTTTTCTGTCCTCATCTTTCAGTATGGGATCCCTTCTGAACCTCTATCCTACTCCTCTCTTGGCATTTTTAAGTCCTGTTATACAAGATTGCTTATAGTTCTTGAGCCCTGAAGGCTGTTATTTCATGGCTGTATCAGCTTGTTTATGCTTTGTGTTCTCCGTGGTTTAGAAATCCTGTTCTTGAGGTCTGGATGACTTAGTCTATTAGGCACTCAACTTTGGCTTGCGTCATAATCTCACAGTTGGTGAGTTTGAGCCCTATATTGGGCTCGTTGCTCTCAGGGCAAATCCCACTTCAGATCCTTTTTCTCTCTGCACCCACTTCTCAAAAATAAAAATAAAACATTTAAAAAAATTTAGAAATCGTATTCTCTCTAATGCCTTTCCTGATTTCTGAGGTAGCACTTAATTTTACCAGACCTAGAACTGTAACATGATAACAAAATAATTTCAAAAAATTGGTTATTTGTATATGTCTCCCCAGTAGACTGAGAACATTCAGATCACTGGTTATTTATCTTTACATTTTCAGAACTTCTACAAGGCCAATATATAAAAGATGCTCAGTAAACATTTAATAAATTGAGGAGGTTTTTCCTCTACTAGAGATAAAGGAGTGTGACCATCAAACCATTAGAACCCTAAGTCCACATGTGACCTATTGTTTTCACTATAGTATTCTTGTTTGTTTGTTTGTTTGTTTGTTTTTGGGAAAGAGAGAGAGTGCTCGAGCAGGGGCAGAGAGAAAAGGAGACACAGAATCCAAAGCAGACTCCAGGCTTCAAGCTGTCAGCACAGAGCCTGACTCAGGGCTTGAACCCACAAGCTGTGAGATCGTGACCTGAGCTGAAGTTGGACGTTTAACCAACTGAGCCGGCCAGGGGCCCTTCCTCAGTATAGTGTTCTTACAGATGGTTTCTTTATATGAATTGATTGATGGAAGTGTAAGGTCCAAAGTTAGTTTTCTTAGCCATTGATTAAGTAATCTGTTGCTGAGTATTAAGTGTAATTCTTCACATGGACAATACAAATTAGAAATTCTATACTCTTTGAATGAATTTTTTTGTGAGTTGTCATTATATTTTGGGGCAGTGTTATCTATATAGTCAATCAATACTGATGTGTTGTTTGTGTATTTAGGGGTTCCTCTTGCGGGACAGAGGATCAGATGTTGAGAGTTTGGACAAACTCATGAAGACCAAAAATATACCTGAAGCTCACCAAGATGCATTTAAAACTGGTTTTGCAGAGGGTTTTCTGAAAGCTCAAGCACTAACGCAAAAAACCAATGGTAGGTTGCTTTGACCCCATTCATATTTGGGAAGATACCTAAAAGGAAGTCATAGTCCTATCTTTAAGTGATTATAAATTTTTTTCTAACAGTTATCCACTTTTTCATTGCTTATATTGTTATATTTGTAATGTAAGCTGTGTCAAAATGGAAGTATCTGCTGACACTTTCCTTTTTTTTGAGAACCAAAGTCAAGGACAGAAGCCTCTGTCTTCCAAAACCTCATATGATGAAATATGATTTACATCAGTAGCCTAGTATTTGCTTTTTGTCAAGCTGTCCCTTCTCATTGTTGTCATTTGATTTAAGGCTTTTTCTTTCTCCTTCCAGATTCTCTAAGACGAACTCGTCTGATTCTCTTTGTTCTGCTGTTGTTTGGCATTTATGGACTCTTAAAAAACCCATTTTTATCTGGTAATGGCTCTTTTTATTTGTCTGACTTTTTTTTTTTTCAATCTTTTAAATACTTGGGGTTTTTTTTGTGGTTAGTCTGCTTAAGACTTAGGAGACAGAAAACATGTATAGTTCTAGTGTCCAGGCCTCTAGTTCCTACTAGTCAACACTTAACAGATTGGATCAGTTTGAGATTTTTTTTTTTTTTGCATCGAAGTAGAAAAGTTTTAATCTGTTACCATTGTATGTCATCTGCATTGTCAAAGGGCTTATTATGTTTACATTGCTTTGTGGATTACAAGAAAAGTTCCTTCAGACACTATACAAATTTCAAGTTTGACTTGTTTTGGGAAAATAATATTTTGTTAAAATTTAAGGTTTATGCTATAGTAAAAATGTTAGATTAATTTCTATTAGTGGTTAGTTTTTCACATTTTTAGAAAATAATACCTGTCCAATTATACAATTTACAAAACATGTAGAAGATTTTTATAATTGCAATACAAAATGAAATAGTTCTCTATTTCAAAGACACATTAATAAATCTGTGAAAAATTATATATTATTAAAAGTTGGTTTAAATGAGTCCCATATTTTCTTGGCTTGCCAGTCTAAAATGTAATGTCAGGGGTGCCTGAGGTGGCTCAGTCGGTTGAGCGTCCGACTTCGGCTCATGTCATAATCTCACGGTTCGTGGGTTCGAGCCCCGCGTCGGGCTCTGTGCTGACCGCTAGCTCAGAGCCTGGAGCCTGCTCCGGACTCTGTGTCTCCCTCTCTCTCTGTCCCTCCCCTGTTCATGCTCTGTCTCTCTCTGTCTCTCAGAAATAAATAAATGTAAAACAAATTTTTTAAATAAAAAATAAAATGAAATGTCAGTTGTAAGTGGTTCCTGTTGCTTTTTCAACTATTCCGTTTTTATGCTATGTTCTTTATGTTTGATTACCTTGAGGAAAAAAAATCTGCTATACAATTAAGAATATCATTTGACCTGGATCAGGAATTCATCCCAGGACTTGCATGTAACCCCAGATATTTTAAGTTTTTGTGACATCAAACCTGAGATGAAATTTTAACATCCAGGCATATTCTTTTTATATCTAGAGTCACCTTCTCCTATCTCCTTATTTTCAAAACAGAACCACGATGGGTACAGTAAGTGATAATGTAGGGTGGGATGAACTCTGCTTATTCCTTTATGTTTCTTAATTTTTTTTTATTTGTTATGTTAAGTAAAACATATATTAAAATATAAAGTCAGTTGCCTTTGAGTAATTAATTTCTTACAGGGTTCAGGTGGTTCAACTGTAAATTTATTTGCATTATTTATTAAGTCCATCTATATAGATTCTTTTTGAAAAAAAAATTATTTCCTTTGAGAGAGGGAGAATGCACATACGCATGCATGGGAGGGGCAGAGGAAGGGAAAGAGAATCTCAAGCAGGCCCTGCACTGTCAGCACAGAGCCAGACCCCATGCTCGAAACAATGAACCTTGAGATCATTAACCTAAGCTGAAATCAGGATTTGGACACTGAACTGACTGAGCCACTCAGGCACCCCACAGATTTTTTTTAATGTTTATTTATTAATTTTTGAGAGAGAAAGAGTATGAGTGGGGGAGGGGCAGAGAGAGAGGGAGAGAGAATCCGAAGCAGGCTCTTCATTGTCCACGTAGGGCCCAAGGTGGGGCTTAAAACCAATCTTGAGGTCATGGCCTGAGGCGAAGTCAGACACTTAACCCACTGAGCCACCCAATTGCCCCGCACCCCACAGATTCTTAAACAATTTAGGGCTAAAACTATTAGTGTCCATTCTAGAATTATTATATTACGTTTACTCTTCCAACTTGTATATTCTTGTATATGTTAAGTGTTTTATCATTAACTCTCTTTTTACCTACTGATTTTCTTCCATCTAAATATCTATGTTAAGACAGTATTTTTGTCTTCGGAGGAAATTTGAAATGACCTTTTACTCATTCATATGTTTAGTATGTAAGCTTAACCAAGGGGGAGAGGTTTAAGAAAGTTTTGTAATAAATAGTTCCTTATAGTTGATATTAAGCATTTTACTATTCTATCAAACTTTCACTGTCTTTTTTAAATTATTATTATAATTTTTAAAGTTTATTTATTTCAAGAGAGAGTGAGAACCAGCGGGGAAGAGGCAGAGAGAGAGGGGGACCGAGGATCTGAAGGTCTGCACTGACAGCAGAGAACCTGATGTGGGGCTCGAACTCATGAACTGTCAGATCATGAGATCAACCAAAGTCAGATGCCACCCAGGTGCCTCTCACTGTCTTTCTTATACTTAATGATGTCACTGCTGATCTGTCATCTGAGGGCAAGTAATAACAGTTGCTAAAGGAAGGAGGCTATATCAAAAGTGAAATAATCTCTTTTAAGGGTCACCCTTTTAAAAAAAAAAAATGCTAGTGCCAGTTTTTATCCTAGGTTTAAGGCAGTATATTTCATGGTGTACATCTCTGACTGGTTGTATCAGGATAATTTAATGTTAAAAATGCAAACTCTTGGGCCTTTTCCTAAATCTGTCAAACAGAAGTTCTGGGCCATGGCCTGGGAACTTGCATTAACACTTTTCTCAACTGATTTTTATGCACAGTGGAGTTTGAGAATGATCGGTTTAAATTTCTATTGTTAGATATTATAGGAGAAGAGGGAAATAATATTTCATTTTGTTTATTTAAAAAATTTTTAGTGTTTTATTTATTTATGAGAGAGAGAGACAGTGTGATCAGGGGAGGGTCAGAGAGAGAGGGAGACACAGAATCTGAAGCAGGCTCCAGGCTCTGAGCTAGCTGTCAGCACAGAGCCCGATACGGGGCTCGAACCCACGAACCGTGAGATCGGTTGGATGCTTAACCGACTGAGTCACCCAGGTGCCCCTTTTTCATTTTAATTAAAAGGTACAAAGATTATCATTTTAATGAGAGTCATTTATTCCTTGAACATTTTGGCCTAGAAATCCAGTAGACCTAGTTTCCATACTTCACTGTGAATTAATGAATGTGAACTTAAGATATAATTTTTCTGTGCTTTCTTACATCTGAAAAATAGTTGGTTTGAATTTATGACTCTATCAGCAATATAAGCATTTCTTTTCTTCTCCTTAGTCCGCTTCCGGACAACAACAGGGCTTGACTCTGCAGTAGATCCTGTCCAGATGAAAAATGTCACCTTTGAACATGTTAAAGGAGTAAGTTAAGAAGTTTACCTTGCTTTCTTCAAATATTATCTAATTATGTAGGGCCAGTATTTGATTTTAAAGGTGTAAAATAGAAAATATATTTATATTGGTCTTTCTAGGCACGAAAACTCTTGTAATTCCCTAGGTGCGTTTTTGGTCCCACAGTTTGGTCTTTGACCCCAACTTCTGACACACGGCTTTGCAATCCCTAGGAATGTGTTGGGTGATAGCACTATCTTTTGTACTAAGGCAACTCTGGGTGGGTTTCTGGGTGGGTTTCTGGGTGGGGACTGGCCATTAGAAGAGACCAAGCCATCCTTAGAACTTAGATATTGGGATAAAAGAAATAAAACCCATCTCTCCCTTTGTGGATTTTAATTCTAACAGAAATAGGACAATGATATGGCCTATAAGAAAATAATAGAGTATGATCAAAAGTGAGGAAGTGTTATGGGAAAAAAATAGAGCAAGGTAAAGAAGATCAGGAGTTCTGAGAGAAAAGTCAAATATTTAAATGGGGATATTCAGTGTATGATTGCGAAGTTGACATTTGAGTGAACATTTAAAGACGATAAAATAAACCTTTTTTTTTTTTTTTTTTTAAGATTTTAAGTAATCTCTATACCCAAAGTGCAGCTTGAACTAACAACCCTGAGATCAAGAGTCTCATCCTCAGGGGCTCCTGGGTGGCTCAGTTGGTTGAGCATCCAACTCTTGAGTTTGACTCAGGTCATGATCTCACAGGTTCGTGGGGTTGAGTCCCATGTCAGGCTCCATACTGAGTGTGGAACCTGCTTAAGATTCTCTCCCTCTGCCCCTCTTGTGTTCTCTCCTTCCTCTCTCTCAAATAAAATAAAAATAAATAAAAATAAAAATACACCATAAATTCATTAAGCCCCTCTAATGATATTTGAAATATTCTTTATTAAAAAAAAAAAGAGTTGCATGGTCTACCAACTGAGCCAGCCAGGTGCCCCTAAACCATGCATGTATTTGAACAAAGAACATTTCTAGCCAGAGGAACATAGAGAGCAAGGACCCTGAAGGGCTAATGTGCCTGGCTTGGTTGTTGACCAATGAAAAGGCCACTTGTAATATGCAACAGAATAAGAATTCTTCCCCTTTCCATACTCTGTTCCCTATTTAAGCATAAATATTTGTCACATACTCAACTATTAGCGAATAAAGTATCAGAAGTCACTATGCTGGTTTTATACCAAGTAGTCCTTCCCTTCCCTTTGCAATTTAAACAGCTGTGAACCCTGTTGGCATTGTGGAAAGGGAATCATTGAGGAGGAGGCTGGTGCAGTGAGTATTTGAAAACTTGACTCCTTAGTTCATTGTGTTTAAGGTGTGCAGAGAGCCTGCATGACATTGAACCTATGCTGAGGCTATGGTCGGCAAGGCATTCTTTCTTTCTCCCTGCGGCACACATGCTTCATTTCTTAATACACCACACTTCTTTTGGAATGACTCCATTTCTGATGACAAAGCTAAAGACGACATGCTGATAATATTAGAAATGGGAGCGTCACAGGGGCGCCTGAGAGGCTCAGTGTCCAACTCTGATTTCAGCTGAGGTCATGATCTCACGGGTTCAGGGGATCAAGCCCTGCGTTGGGTTCTGTGCTAACAATGCAGAGCGTGGTTGAGATTCTCTCTCTCTCTCTCTCTCTCTCTGCACCTCCCCTGCTCGCATACTCGCACTTTCTTTCAAACAAAATAAACAGTAAAAAAAAAAAGGGGGGGGGACATCACAAAGTTTTCAGATTGTCACAGTTTTCCATGGTACTATAGACAAATAATATAATTATTGCTATTTTATATTGCTGTCATGGCCATGAAATCTGTTCATGTAAATTTATATGTAGATATATATAAATGTTTATATACAGATATCTATAAATGTTATATATATTTATATAGGTATGTACATAAATGTTATAATTTATAACATTTACCATAAGAGGTATACCATTATGTGGTACCTGTGGTCAATTTTACAAAGTCTTTTTTTTACATTTACTTATTTATTTTGAGAGAGAGAAAGAAAGGGCAACTGCGTGACCTGGGCAAGGGTAGAGAGAAAGAATCCCATGCAGGCTCCTCACTGCCAGCACATTGCCCAAGATGAGGGGCTCAAACCCTCAACCGTGAGATCATGACCTGAGCCGAATCCAGAGTTGGATGCTTTGCTGACTGAGCCACCCAGGGGCCCCAGTTCTACCAAGTCTTAGCTAGTATAGGAATGTCATTTCCTTGCTTAGAATGTCTGGTTACGTAGGAATAATTTTATATATATAGCTGCCATAAAAATACCAGTAAGGGGTTTTATAGCTTCATTCATTGTCTTGATCCCCCTAACTCTGTTTTCCTATATAGATTTTATATACCTCAGTTGGGAATTCTCTTGCCACAGTTTGGGGAGAGAAATTGTAATTTGAGTAATAGGTGACATCTAATCTTTTTTCTTTTTTTCCTATAATTCAAAGTTATCCATTACCTTGACCAAATGTAGTTTGGTCTTAGTTTAATATATGGATATCTTTGAATATTTAAAAGTTTTATTTTAATAGAGAACCAAACCTCTATTTAATATTAATTTTATTGAAGCTTAGCATTCACACAGAACTACACAAATCATAAATCTATACCTTAATAAATTCTCATACAGTGAAGTCCTAATTATTGGCACCCAGCTCAAGAAACAGAATATTAGCAGAAAATTCCTATTGTTCTTTTCTTACCACTTCAAGGATAATCATTGTTTTATTTAATAACATGCATTAATTTCCCCTGCTTTTGAATTGTATATAAACATGTATAATACATATAGAGTATATGGCTTTTTTCACCCACCATGATGTTTGTGAGATCCATCCGTGGTTTTAAATGGAGTCATAGTCATTTCATCTCCATTACTTAGTACTCTGTGAACATCACAGAACTGTATGTTTATTCTACATTAGGTGGACATTGAATTGTGCCTAGTTTTGGCCTACATAATGCTATTGTGACTATTCTGTGTATGTTTCTTGGTGAGCATATGTAACACTTTTCTCCTGGGCTCAGGAGTGGACAGGGCTTTACTTTTAACTGTTACCTTTATAAACGTCTCAGTATATTTTTAATAATTTAATCAGAATTACTTTAAAAGACCATTCTAAACCTAAAAAAAAAACTTGTTGCTCTCTATTTCTTCCTAGAAATAGTCCTAGGAAATTATGTAGAAATCTAAGATAATCACGAGTTTAATTCTAGATTTTCATAATGCCCTTTGGCCCAGTGATATTTCATGTGTTAGTACACTTCTTTTCAGGTAGTTTCTTTTCAACCCTGCCCAATGTACTTGAGTTCTCTCTTCTCATTAAGAACCATTATTTAAAGTTGTTTAATGTAGGGTTGCAAATTAGCTACAAATACATTATTTGGACAGTGTAATTTAAAATAAACATAGGGGGTGCCTGGGTGGTTCAGTCAGTTAAGCGTCTGACTTTGGCTCAGATCACAATCTCATGAGTTCTGGCCCTGCGTTGAGCTCTGTGCTGACAGTTCAGAGCCTGGAGCCTGCTTCAGATTCTGTGTCTCCCTTTCTCTCTGCCCTTCCCCTGCTTGCACTCTGTGTGTCTCTCTCTCTCTGTCTTTCAAAAATAAATAAACATTAAAAAATTAATATAATATAATAAATATAGGGGTGCCTAGGTGGCTCATTGGTTGAGCATCCAACTCTTGATTTTGGGTCAGGTCATGACCTCACAGTTTATGAGATCGAGCCCACACTGGGCTCTCTGCTGACAGTGTGGAGTCAGCGTGGGAATCTCTCTCTCCCTTTTGCTCTGCTCTACCCTCACTTGCATTTTCTTTTCAAATAAACAAACATTTAAAATTTTTAAAAATTTAAAAAATAAAATAAATACCCAAAAGAGTACATACACAATTATATTAAAAAAAATTTTTTTTGTGTGGGGTGTTTTGTTTTTGTTTTTTTAAGAGAGCTTGCACAGATGGTGTGGATTAAGGGGGAGAGGGAGGGAGAGAGGATCTCAAGCAGGCTCCAAGCTGATATAGGACTCTACATCATAACCCTGAGGTCCTGACCTGAGCCAAAATCAATGAGTTGGACTCTTAACTGATTGAGCCACCCAGGGGTCCCCACAAATGCATTTTTAATTGTAATGGATATTTAATATTTTTAATGATGTCTTTTTATTTTTCCTTGAAAAACTAAAGTCTGGAGCATGAGTTCTGTATTCCTTAGTAGAGTCAAGTTGTGATTGTTTGCCCTCTGTAAGGGTCTGTGGCTCTCTAGTTAACGTATTGCCACCAGTGTTGTTTTACAGTTGGTCTTCTGCGCTCATCTTTGATACCATTCTGGTTCTAGGTATTTGCATTTGTTACTTCTGGTTGTGTGCTGATTTCTTATAGGCAGCTTTCTTCTCTTATGTCAGAGTCTTTTTAAAGTTGAACTGATGCTCTACTTGACATCTTTGTTGACCAGATTGGGCTTTACTCTTGCTAAGGATCTCAATTCTTACATGATTTTTTATATTTTGTGGAGTAAATATTCTAAACTTTTTTGGCCACAAGCATTTACAAAACAATATCCGTACACTATAACTTAATTTTAGTCACTGTCGTTTGGCATTTGTTAGGAACTAAATCATTTATAATCTAGTTGTAATTCCTTATAATGAAAATAATCACATCATGAATCATAATTCAATGTTATAACTTAAACACAGACTCCCGTGTCATTGATACATATTCTGTTACATAGTTTACCCTGGAAGCTTATAACCAGGTCAAAAATTATGGATTTGAAACTTCATAGTTGAGCCTTTCTGTTTACATCAAATGTCACTGACACATTTAGGTAGAATTTTGAATATAACTCCTTGTTAACTGGAAGGAGCACTATTTCTTGAAAATGTAGGAAGTTCAGAATGCTTTTGTTGGGATATGTAAGGAGATGCATAATACGGTGTGCCTGGGTGGCTCAGTTGTGTAAGCATCTGACTTTTGACTTTAACTCAGGTCATAATCTCTCTGTTCGTGGCACTGAGTCCCACGTTGGGCTCTGTGCTGACAGTGCTGAACCTGCTTGGAATTCTCTCTCCTCTCTGCCCCCTCCCCATGCTGCACATGCGCTCTCTCTCAGAATAAATAAACAAACTTAAAGAAAAAGGAGACTGCATAGTTCACAAAAAGAGTCAGGTGAAAACCCTTTTGTGTTTACGTTTATAAGGGGGCCTGCTTGTGTACTTCTTTTACTGAAACAAAGAGAAAGCCGAGTTAATTTCTAGTTAAACTTACTATTTTCAAAGAGGCAGCCTTGATAATCCATTATTTAGAATTGTTTGGTAAATTGTGTCACTTTAGGTGGAGGAAGCTAAACAAGAATTACAGGAGGTCGTTGAGTTCTTGAAAAATCCACAAAAATTTACTGTGCTTGGAGGTAAACTTCCAAAAGGTAAGATACCCGCCCTTTACCATGACGTGATATCAAAAATATAGTAATCCATTGCTAATTTAATTTTTGCCACATTTAAATGCCTAAAGTTTAATTCTTAATTGCTATTTTAGAAAAAAGTCTTCATTCCAAACATAACATTGTATACCCTTTTTTGGGAGGAAGGGGATTTTGAGTTTTGTTATAATTTCAAACTTTAAGTGGTGAGAACAGTACAGAGAACTCTCTGTACTCTTAACCCACTCAACAATTTTTAACACTTTCTCCCATTCACTCATTCACTTTCTTCTCATAAATGTATTTTTTAAATTACTGGAGAGTATAGATAACATGCTCCTTTAACCCCAAACATCTATTTATATATTTCTTTAAAATAAGGGTATTCTGTTACATAACCCCGATATAGTTATTAAAATCGGGAAATTTAACTTGGTTCCAAAACTATTATAAAATTCACAGTTACATTCAAATTTCAGCATTTCTCTTACTAATATCCTTCGTAGTAAGGTTCTCCCAACCCCCTCGCCAACCCCAGGTTAGGACCTGATCCAGGTTTACACATAACATATAGATTTTTCTTTAATTTGAAACAATTCTTCAGCCTTTTATCGTAGGAGTGGGTATGGATCTTTTATGACCTTAAAAATAGTACATACTACTTTGTAGGATGTTCCTCTCTGATGTTTTCTCACAGTTAATGATTTTTAATGACTTGTGATTTATAATAAGAAATATATATTTAGTCTTAATCCCATTTCTTAGGATTTCATCGTGCGGAGATCAACACCGTGAGGTGACTTTTAGAACCTACCTAAGGTTAGGAGCTGGTTGCCAGTTGAATCAACCATGTGATTACATGGCTGAAACTTTCAGTCTCATCCTCCTGACTACTTGGGAGGGGAGAGTGGCTGGAGGTTGAATCAGTCATGCTTGTCTAATGAGGCCTCCATAAAACCCCGAAAGGATAGGGTTCAGAGAGCTTCCAGGTTGCTAATGTGGAGATGTGGGAAGAATGGCATATGAAGAGAGGGCATAGAGGCTCAACAATCCTTGTCCTTTTCCTTGCCCTGTGCATCTCTTCCATCTGACTGTTCCTGAGTTATATCCTTTTATAAGAAACCAGTAATCTAGGAAGGACAGTATTGTTTCTCTGAGTTCTGTGAGCCATTTTGGCAAATTAATCAAATCCAAGGAAGGGGTCATTGGAACCTCCTGTGTATAGCCTGTTGGTCAGAAGCCTAGGTAACAACCTGGTCTTGCAGTTGACATGGGAAGGGGTGGGGATAGAGGCAGTCTTTGGGGACCAAGTCCTTAACTCACGGTATTTGATGCTATGTCCAGGTAGTTCATGTCAGAATTGAGTTGAATTGTAGGACACCCAGCTGGTATTGGAGAATTGCTTGTTGGTGTGAGGGAAAAACCATATACTAGAATCGGGTACAAAATTGTAATGACTTTATGGTGTCCTTGTACTATACAATTGTACTATACTTTAATAATTTATATTGATCTTTTAAATGCTTTCAATGTTTTGCTGTTAAAATTAGCACAGTGGGGGCTAGGCATAGTGGGTGAAGGGGACGGGAGAGACAAGCTTCCAGCTGTAGGAGGAAGAAGTCAGAGGAATACAAGGCCCAGCATAGGAAATATAGTCAGTGATACTGTAATAGTGTTGCATGGTCACAGATGGTAACTACCCTTGTGGTGAGCATAGCATAATGTATAAACTTGTCAGATCACTATGTATATACCTGAAACTGATGTAACTGTGTGTCAGCTACACTAAAATAAAAATGTTTAATTAAAATAACAAAGTCAATGCTGTGGTGATCATGTTAATAGCTCAAGGCGTTGCCCACATGCTTAATTACCTCCTTAGAATCCATTCGAGATTTACTCATGTATTATTTATTCATTATTCTAGATTCCAATTCTAGAAATGGAATTGGTGAGTTAAAGGGGACACTCCTATTTCCATTTGGTTTTGTGCTGTGCACTGTCTCTACTGAGAATGTTCAGAAGTATCTAAAACTGTTTCCATGAGCCTGCTAATTTAGGGTTCATTTATTAAGTCAATATTGTAACATCACAAAGAGCGTGTGTAGAACCATAAAATAGTCACAGTTTTCTCTCCAGTCACAAGGGATATTGTATAAAATTGTGGGAAGATTCTCAGGTACCAAAATATATTCTATAGAAATTGATATGGTGATGTCTTAGGGATAACAATAACACAGCAACACAAGGGTATAGTCTGAAGGGTATTTTTCAGCTTTCCTTTAAAAAGTGTTTTATGTTAAAATTAGCATTAATATAGTTGTGTTGCCTTTTTAAATGTAGTCTGAAAAATGAAAAGTTACGGAAACCAAAGAATTCTGTTACCCACCTTAGAAGAACTTACTGCTGTTCTGAAAAACACATGAAAAAGTTACAAAGTTGTAGAGATTAACTACTTTATCTCTAAATACTTTGTTATGCATCACCTAAGACTAAGCACATTATCCTAAATAAAGAGAACAATTTATCCTACCAGATCAAACCTAAATACTATTTCTTTAATATCTTGTACTCAAGGTGTTTTTTTCAAATTTTCATCAAATGTCCCTAGAATTTCTTAAGTATGTTTTTTTATGGAAGATCATCAAGTGATGGGTTCAGGCATTACATTTGGTTGTTTAATCTCTTAATCTGTTTGGATGTGAATTTTATTTGTTTAGTGATAAATACATTTATATTCCTTTCGAGATTCTGACTTGTTTATAACTGAAATATTAACAGTATTTAAATGATACAGGGAAATTAGTTTTGGAGAAGATCCTGATGTCAACCAGTATTAGAGACATGTTTTGCTTTGTTTCAGATTACCGGTCATGTGTATTCAACCTCCAAACTATATAAATTAATTATTAACTAGTTCTATAGGCTCATATCAGGGTTTGTTTTTATTTTTAGTTTGAATCATTCTCACTTATTGTTTCTTTTAGGAATTCTTTTAGTTGGACCACCAGGGACAGGAAAGACACTTCTTGCTCGAGCTGTGGCTGGAGAAGCTGATGTTCCTTTTTATTATGCTTCTGGATCAGAATTTGATGAGATGTTTGTGGGTGTGGGAGCCAGCCGCATAAGAAATCTGTTTAGTATGTTTTAGGATTATCTTTCATACAATACCAAATTTTCTGACTTTTAGAGGAAGAGGGCTTCTTAACCCTTTCTTTGCTGCGTGATTATGATGCATAGCTGACCTAGCCATTGTGGGGTTCTGGTTTTAGGTAATTTAATGTGTGAGCTAAAACAGAACTGTACTTTTCCCCCAAATAGAAGAGCTAGGAAGGGTGTTTGATGAGGTTGTGGGGTATTGTAAAGCTGGGTTTTTTGTTGTCCTATTCATTTTATTCCTTAATTTGATAGTATGTAATTAAGGAGTAATTAGCCTCAGATCTGACTGTACATGATTTGTACAGTTGGAAGAATGAATACTCAAATTGTTTTTATTGTATATTATTCTGTATGATACAGTTTTTTGAGGCTACTGTTCTTAAATCAGTTTTGAAAGAAAGACCTTTTTTGTTTTTCCCAAATGAATATCTTTTGTTGGCTTTTGACAATCTTACAGGTTTTTCCTATTTATCATATTTATATGATTTGGTTCAGAAAGTATTGATTTCGTTAAACTTATTTGAGTCTCTTCTGTTTTCCTAGGAGAAGCAAAAGCAAATGCTCCCTGTGTTATATTTATTGATGAATTGGATTCTGTTGGTGGAAAGCGAATCGAGTCTCCAATGCATCCATATTCAAGGCAGACTATTAATCAACTTCTTGCTGAAATGGATGGGTAATTGAATCTTCCTCTGTCTTTGGAATAGGGTGATACATTTGATAACATTCGAGAAATTGGAAAAAATGTAGACAACAGAGTAGTCCCTAGTGCAAGACGTCAAGACAAGCTGCATTCTCTGTATTGTGTTGTTTCCATTACTAATGGGGTAATTGATGTATCAACTTACCTTAATTGATGATCTCTACACCTTTTTCATTAATTGTAGTCTGACCGGAAAGTACTGAGGATAGTAGTCTCTTTGGAGATGTAAAGGGATTGTATACTGGTTTCTACACAATTTGTGACTAGCTTTTAATGTTGTTGTAGATTAAAAGTTTGTATCAATTTTTATGATATAAAAAGCAAGAGGTGGGGTTGCTTTGAAAGAAGCAAAAACTTCTTAAAACCATATCAGGCAGTTTGAAACCAAATAGCAAGTCTAGGAGCACATCATCTGAATTGGTAAACTTGAGAATAATTTTTCACAAAATAGTCTGGTACCCAAGCATTTTCTGTCAGGTCATCCCTTCCTAAGTAGAACACGTATTGTGAAGATCTGTAATCATAGATGACTTTGTGATTTGTTGTTTGCAGTTTTATTGAAGTATTCTAGCCTGATAACGTTTGTTTGTTTCAAAAAATAATAGAGATGTTTTATCACCTTGGGTATAAAGAAGATCAATGCCTTTTCTTTGCTGTTACTAAAATTAATGATAAACAGTTTTGTGTAGAGCATTTCTACATGTATACTGTTTTAATTTTCAGTGAAAATGTACTTTTTTTCTTTTTTGATAGTTTTAAGCCCAATGAAGGAGTTATCATCATAGGAGCCACAAACTTCCCAGAGGCATTAGATAAGTAAGTATTGAAAGACTTCTTTTGATAAGTAGTGATCATAGTAGAACAGGGATGAACTTTAGAAGAGAAGGAAGCCCATCACAAAACATCACATATGATTCCATTTGTATGATGTCCCGAATAAACAAATCCATAGTAACAGAAAGTAAAATAGTGGTCGGTGCCTGGAGTGACTGTTGGTGGCTATGAAATTTCTTTGGGGGAGGGGAATAAAAATATTTATTATTTACTAATTTATTATTTAATAACTCAAATTAGATGGTTGATAGCTGTACAACTCTGAATATATTAAAAACCACTGGATTATCTACTTTAAATTCTGTGATACACTAATTATATCTCACTAGAGCTGTTAAAAGAATCTTTTGACAAACTTTATATCAGAAAATCTTGGGGGTGGTGACCATTTGTAAATAAAACTTATAGTTTTACCTTTTTGTTGCTTTTATCATAGAAGTTACTCTTATTTTCTTTTTTAATATATCTATCTATTTTTGAAAGAGAGAGAGAGAGAGAGAGGGAGGGAGGGAGGGGCAGAGAGAGAGGGAGAGAGAGAATCTCAAGCAGGCTCAGCACTGTCGGCTCAGATCCCAGCATGGGACTTGAACTCAACTGTGAGGTCATTACTTGAGCTGAAGTCGGTACTAGTACGTTCAATGGACTGAGCCACCCAGGCACCCCTACGTTACTCATATTTTTTCTAAGTTTATTTCTTTTTGAGAGAGGTGGGGAAGAATTGGAGGGGCAGAGAAAGAAAGGGAGACACACATCCGAAACAGGCTCCTCCGGCTCTGAACTGTCAGTTCAGAGCCCAACGTGGGACTCAAACCCATGAACCGGGATATCGTGACCTGATTCCTTGGTTGACTGACTTGCATGTTTTAGTTTGAGGGTTTCGTGCTGTCTTATTTATATCAAACTTCGTTCTGCCTTCTGGTTATTGAAACTGTTATTTGAGGCATGTTTTTAATTTTTTTATGTTTTATTTATTTATTTTAATTTTTGTTGTTGTTTGATTTTGATAGAGATAGAGTACAAATGGGGAAGGGGCAGAGAGAGAGGGAGACACAGAATCTGAAGCAGGATCCAGGCTCTGAGCTGTCAGCACAGAGCACGAAGCGGGGCCTGAACCCACGAACCGGGAGATCGTGACTTGAGCTGAAGTTGGATACTCCACTGACTTACCCTCCCAGGCGTCCCTAATGTTTTGTTTGTTTGTTTATTTAAAAACATTTTTATGTTTTTTTTAGAGAGAGAGAGAGGGAGAGAGAGAGACACAGAGTGTGAGTGGGGGAGGGGCAGAGAGAGAGGGAGACACAATCTGAAGCAGGCTCCAGGCTTTGAGCTGTCAGTACAAGCCCAATGCGGAGCTCGAACCCATAAACTGTGAGATCATGACCGGAATCGAATTCGGAAGCTTAACCGACTGACCCACCGAGGTGTTCCTTGAGCTACGTTTTAAAAGGAGTTATGTGAATATTTATGTTCAGGTGAAATAGCTAATGGGAATTAAGGAGTACACTTGTGATGAGCACTGGGTAATATGGAATTGTTGAATCACTATGTTGTACACCTGAAATTAATATAACACTGTATATTAACTGTAGTAGAATTAAAATTAAAACCTCCAAGTCTCCAGTCTAACTTTAGTTGCCATTATCTTTCCATCTTGTCTTTAGAGTGTCGGTCACATTTAACTGGACCTTCGGCACAGTCAGATTATTAATTTATATTTTCTTTTTATATTCTCCCTTTAGTGCCTTAATACGTCCTGGTCGTTTTGACATGCAAGTTACAGTTCCAAGACCGGATGTGAAAGGTAGAACAGAAATTTTGAAATGGTATCTCAATAAAATAAAGTTTGATCAGTGTAAGTCTAATTCCATTAACATCAACTTTATTATCTGTATAAAAACTATTAATATTTCATTCCACACTGTCATCCTTACTTGATAGATGTCTCAAAAGACGAGTTTGTTTCATATGTCTTTTTTTCTCTCCATTTATATGTCCTTTTTAAAGTTTATTTATTTCTTATTGTATATGCAAGAGATTCCATCATTTGAATCCAGATTCTAAAGGAAGTTTTCTTGCAAGTATTCAATAATACTTGAAGATAAATTTATGTATAAATGCTTTTAAGATGAATGAAAATATGAAATACTAGAAAGCATATATAATCACTTTGGGGCTGAAAGAGGCAAACTAAAACAACACATGAAAATATTATGGACTCAATAATAAACACGGCTATTAAGCTGTTACAATTTTCAAAGATAGGTGAAATAATTTGTTAAACCAAGTATGTTTCCTTTTTTTAAGGAGAGTTTTTATAAATGTACATACAATACTAAATACTTCTGTATAAAGTGTTTTAAGATGAAATTCAGAAAATGTTGTCTGTGAGTATACTTTATCAGTTTGTGGTTAGGCCAGTGACGATTTCAGTCGTAATTTGAAGGTTTATAAATCATGTCTGGCAACTCTACATTACTTTGTTTTCCACAAAGTTATTTAAATTTAAGAACTTTTGTGATTTGTCCCGTTGGCAGTATTAATAGTATATTTAATGGCAGTTTTGACTTTTTTCCTCTAGAATTTAGTAAAGTGAGTTTATTTTGTAGTGGCAGTGAGATCAATATTTTAAGTTCTAGTTGAGGATCATGCTTTTTTCTTTTGGAGTGTGAGTTGTTTGTGAAGAGCTGTTTTGGAATTTTAATGTTGTCTTCTATTCTCCTAGCTGTTGATCCAGAAATCATAGCTCGAGGTACTGTTGGCTTTTCTGGAGCAGAGTTGGAGAATCTTGTGAACCAGGCTGCATTAAAGGCAGCTGTTGATGGAAAAGAAATGGTTACCATGAAGGAGCTAGAGTTTTCCAAAGATAAAATTCTAATGGGTAGGTTTTCTCACTCTCTCTCTCTCTCTCTCGCGTGCGCTCTTTCCTGTCTTACACTATTCATTATGTTATAGAATAAAGTCTTCTTTTTGAGAAAAAGATTATAAAAAAGAAAGGTACAGGAGCAAGAAAATATATACTCAGAAATAGGCATACAACTGGGCCTCCTAGAGAACAAATATAGTTTATATGATAATATTGTTTGGGGGGGCCAGGGTATCATGTGTTTCTTCTTATCAGATATTGCTGATAAAAGAATAATTTAACTGGGGTACCTGGGTGGCTCAGTTGGTTAGGCGTCCAACTCTTGATTTCGATTCAGGTCATGATCTCACAGTTTGTGACATCATGCCCCGCGTCGGGCTCTCCGCTGAGAGTATGGAAACTGCTTGGGATTCTCTGTCTCCCTCTCCCTGCTCCTCCTCTGCTTGTATGGACTTGTTCTCTATCTCTCAAATAAACTTTAAAAAAAGAATAATTTTACTAATTTTCAGTATTTGCTTTTAAATCTTGATTGACTTCAAAACAGGTTAGGACATTCCTGTTAAAATTTAAATTTATTGGGCGCCTGGGTGGCTCAGTTGGTTAAGCGGCCAACTTCGGCTCAGGTCATGACCTCGCAGTTCGTGAGTTTGAGCCCCGCGTCAGGCTCTGTGGTGACAGCTCAGAGCCTGGAGCCTGCTTCGGATTCTGTGTCTCCCTCTCTCTCTGCCCTTCCCCTGCTTACGCTATCTGTCTCTCAAAATTAAATAAACGTTAAAAAATTTTTTTAAATTATTTTCTAGAATTAAACTTAACTTGTTGATAGTTAGGATTAAGGGGATAGCTCTTACAATTTTGTTTGTCACTTGGCACGTTGTTTAAAATATTCATTAATTATATTTTTATTAAGTCATGTTAAACTAAGAATTACTTAATGGCAAATGGGTTTTATTCATCTAATCATAACTTCCTAATGGAATAATTTTGTTCAATTAAATTTTTATCCTTAGGGCCTGAACGTAGGAGTGTGGAAATTGATAACAAAAACAAAACCATCACAGCATATCATGAATCTGGTCATGCTATTATTGCATATTACACTAAGGATGCAATGCCAATAAACAAAGCTACAATCATGCCACGAGGCCCGACTCTTGGACACGTAAGCATCTTGTAGTTTTTTTTTTTCTTTTTCTTTCAAATAGCACTCTTCAAAGGCTAATGAGCGAAATTGTTGGTGAAAATAATTTAAAAGAAAATTCAACTAATTCCTCAGCTTGTTGATCACTTTCTTCTGAAACATTCTGAACCATCGTGAAATCAGATACTTGTGAAATTTATCTGCCTATAAAGAATATTAATATTTCAGATAGTATATATTTACATTATGAAATTTAAATAGTAAATAAGTAATTGCTCTTTTCCCTCCACAGAGAAACTGTGTTGGTTGTTCGAGAGTGTTTCTAAGATTTTTCTCATTGAGTACAAATTTTATTCTCTTGTCTTTCGAATGATAGGCATTTTATGCACTTTTGTGTACCTGGGGATAAGTTTGCTCTATTGCAGCATTATATATATTACATATAAAATAAGCTTTTGCTTTATAATAATTTTTCTTAGTTTGTGTGTTGCCAGTTTTGTCATAAGTCACCTGATGACCATCTCTACTAAATGTCTTAGAGCTGTCAGCATCATGATTTTAAGTACAATAGTGGGAGCCAAATGATAATTGTGATTATTCATACGAGTATTTCAAAATGTATCTAAAGTGTTTCTTTGTTTCCAATCGTCTAGGTGTCCCTGTTGCCTGAGAATGACAGATGGAATGAAACTAGAGCCCAGCTGCTTGCCCAGATGGATGTTAGTATGGGTGGAAGAGTGGCTGAGGAGCTTATATTTGGGCCTGAACATATCACGACAGGTTGGCTGTAAAGAATGGCTTTAGTCGAAATTATGCTTGCTGATTTAAAGATATTTTTAAACATTGAGTTCTTTATATATTTTTAAATTTTAGGTGCTTCTAGTGATTTTGATAATGCAACTAAAATAGCAAAGCGGATGGTTACCAAATTTGGAATGAGTGAAAAGGTAATAGCCACTTAAAATTTTTTTTAATGTTTATTTATTTTAGAGAGAGAGAGTGTGTGTGAGCAGGGGAGGGGCAGAGAGAGAGGGAGACACACAATCCGAAGCAGGCTCCAGGGTCTGAGCTGTCAGCACAGCTCTTGACGTGGGGCTTGAACTCATGAACTGTGAGATCATGACCTGAGCTGAAGTCCGATGCTTAACCGACTGAGCCACCCAGGAGCCCATATAATAGCTAATTTTAATTCTTCCTCGTGGATCAAGTAAGTGATGATTTGCTAAGTGTCTCATTTATAAACTGATAACATTTACTTTTCACCTCTCATTCCAAATAAAATTTGTCACAGCTTATTCTAAACTAAATGTTTTCTGAATGATAAAATTTAGTATCTCCTTCCATTCTGGCTGCTTGGACAGTAACAGGTAGTATCTCATGAGCTAAGCAGATGATGAGGTCTTTGGTTTCTGTTCATATGACATAAAATACCTCCTTCCTGAGCGTCGTCACTTTACCCTTTTCACATATTTCACGGTGGCTTCATGAAGTACTTCTAATACACTGCATTGTGGATTTCTAGATTCGGAATAGCTGTGAAGGTTTTCCAAGAAGGTGCTCAGAATCATACTTAGACTTTTAATTTTAGTCTTACACTTTCAGAAGAATAAAGAATTTTTTTGCCCTCAAGGTGTTTTTAGATGGAATTTCTTCCTTTCTCCCATAACGTTTCCTTAAATATAGGAATAGTACTTCCTCTGTTACATTTCTTAGTGGTTTAGGGTTTTTCTGTTCAATTTCTTTCTTATTTGTTTTAGCTTGGAGTTATGACCTACAGTGATACAGGGAAACTGAGTCCAGAAACTCAATCTGCTATTGAACAAGAAATTAGAATCCTTCTAAGGGTAATGGTCATGTTTTTCTATGCTTATGTATCTGTCTAGTCATAACTAAATCGTAAGGTACTTCCACGTGATGATGGTTGTCCTCTATTCTTTAGAAATGTCACTAGATATAATCAAGATAATAAGTGCACCATTGTGACTATGATTTTAATATGTTGTCTGGGAGCCTCTGGTTATGGAGTGGATCTTTATTTTATTCTGGCCATAGGCTAAGAATGGTTTATATCAATAATTCTAAATATTCTACTTGAGCTGTAAAACCATAGTGTTGTTAGAGTGGAGGTGTTTTCTGAGTCTTTATTGGTGTATCCTTCTGACATATACTTTATTCAACAAATATTATTTGCTTTGTGCAAGCTGTGTGCCTGTGCTGAGAATGAAGAACAGAGGTCTTTGAAAACAAAAGTCTTTTTTATTTCAGTGTCCGGGAGCTGTATAGTTGTATGTACTGTTTACTGAGAGAACACTGATGATGGCCCCGCGGGGGGGAAGTGTATAGATCACCAGCTCAGTTTTGTACATGTTGAACTTGAAATGTCTTAGTGAAGATGTCAAGTTGGGTGAGATCCATGGGTCTGGTGCTTAATACAGAGGTTGGATATGTGCATTCCATTTGGATACGCGTGAAGGTAGATTTTGGAATGGGAAAGACTGAGCTAAATGCCAGGAGTCTAGTGAATGAAAACTGTGATGAGGGCAGGAGATAGCACAACGAAGGGAACTGAATAGGGCTGTCTAGTCAGATGGTGTAAACTTCAAAGGAATCTGGCTTTATGTAATGGTCTGGCAATGGCGAAGGGAACAAAGAACTCAGGTCTTTACCCTGAAATGCCTGGGAGAAGAGTGAATTAATAACTGTCACTTGAGGGCTTAGGAGTCTTCCCAGGAGGGCCAGGGTTTAGTTTTTAAAATTTTTTTAATGTTTATTTTCGAGACAGAGAGAGACAGAGCATTAGCCAGGGAGGGGCAGAGAGAGAGGGAGACACAGAATCTGAAGCAGGCTCCAGGCTCTGAGCTGTCAGCACAGAGCCCGATGCGGGGCTCGGGCTCACAAACCACGCAATTATGACCTGAGCTGAAGTAGGACGCTTAACCGACTGAGCCACCGAGGCGCCTCTAGGAGGGCCAGGTTTTGATTAACTCAAGAGGGTAGAAGAAATGCTTTAAGGAAGCTAAGTGGATGAAAAGTTTATATAATGGAAATGTTTAGGTGTTTCAGAAGAGAAAGTTTCTCTGCCTTCCCAGAAACTTCATTCTGCTTCTTTTATTATTTATGTTATTTTGAGTAAATTATACTCTAGTATTCCTAGAGCATTGGAAATAACTCCTTTTTTGCTCTAATACATTTCCAAAAACTTAGCAAACATAATAATAAAAATTGGATTCTTTTTCTGAAATGGTAAGATTAGGAAGGCACTTTCAACTAGATTGCACATTATTCTTAAGGGAAATGATTACTACTTAGTAACAGTTTAGGTTCAAATATATATGAAACTTAAAAGTTTAAAGACCTAATAGTAGTCTTACATGTTACAATGTAAGAGTTTCATTCCAGCAAAGTTTTTAAAGTTATTACTAGTTCATCCTTGATTATTAGTTCTAATATTCCACGATAACTTATAATACTTTACACTTTCCTGGATTTTGATTATTTCACTTGAACATAAGAGTTTCATTCAGAATGTCTTTTGATGTCTATTTGTAATCATTGTGTTATGTTTCTGTGACCTGTGCTTCTTGGTGTTGGTGAATTCATTTTGCAGTGTCATAGTTGTCACAGACTGACAGTGAGTTGTTACCAAGGAAAATACAGAAAAGTAGATCTTTTCTGGCCATTTTGATTGTATAAATGGGTGAAATCCCACAAGCAAAAGGAACAAAACCTTCCTTTCCTTTTTTTAACATGTGTATTGAATGGAGAAGTGATTTCTTTGTTCACAGACCTTATTTTAAAAGTAAGTACAATCTGTACTTTTATATCTTTAAGTAGCTCCTTGTCTAACTAGTCCTCAGTTATCCATGTGATAGATTTGAGGGTAAGAATAGAACATTTGTTTCTTATTTATGGTTTTCGCTTCTCCTTTCTATCTCTTAGATACCTGCTTTTTCCATTTCAGGACTCATATGAACGAGCGAAACACATCTTGAAGACTCATGCAAAAGAGCATAAGAATCTAGCAGAAGCTTTACTAACCTATGAGACTCTGGATGCCAAAGAGATTCAAATTGTTCTTGAGGGAAAGAAATTGGAAGTGAGATGATAAGTCTTCAAATGGATGCATTGCTGGCTTTGCTGCAAGAATATATAAGTAGCATTTCAGTAGTCTCCTTTTGCAATGCTTTTCTCCCATTCTTGACTTAGTATCATCTCTCAGGGTTCTGAAACACTTTGACAGTCTTTTGTCACATTTAATCTAATTTTGGTTATTCTCATGATGATACCTATTACAAACTATCAACCTATAGCAAACATGTTAAAGAAAATAAAGAACTTTTAAGATTGAAAACAGCTTGTTGACCAATGTCAGTCAGTTATTAAGTGGAAAATAAGTAATGATTTTATGGTTGGTTCCTCTACTAGATGTGAATAAAAATTGTGCCTTTAGCTCTTGGTAAGTATTTTTACTTGGCAGTGTAAAATTGTCTAAGGATTGTCTTTGTTTTTAGGTAGTCCCATTTATCTCTGATAAAGAAATGATGCCATTTGGCTGTTGGTGAACCATATTTCTATATAGGTCAGTGGAAACTTCATTAAGATGCACTTAATTATTGCTCCAGATTGTCCAAATATAAAATAGTTCTGTTTTTGTTTTTGTTTGTCAAAGAGTAGAGAATTGTAAACATACAGATATAATCAGAATTCAAATGATTATAACCTTTTAGAAATGCAGCTTGCAGTTTCATGGTATTTTTTTTAACATCATTATCACTCTTACTAATGAAATTTATTTCAAAGCAGTAAGTATCTTGTTAAATAAAAAGTAACTCACTTCAAGTTCTAAATAACTATATAATTATGCTTGGTATTGAAAGAAAAATTAACCCCAAATCTCAACCCTTCAAAGTGAACTTTGAATTACCCTGCGTTAGAAATGGAAAGTTGTATTTGCTTTTCATTCAGATCTTGTGAATATGAACATGTTGTTACAGGATTTACAGATGACTTTATTTAACTCAATAGAAAAATTATTTTAGAGCTCATTGTATTGGTTTTACAGCCAAATTATATTCTTGATGTGATTTTATTAAAATTACCTACAATTTTCTAATAACTTTTAAGCTGTATATGGTCTTTATTGAAGAAGTTAATAGAGGGAGTTTGCTGTACAATATCCTTGCCTCTTTTTTTTATGTAATTTTAAATTTTGATCTAATTTCAAATTTATACCAAAATAATAAAAGGAACTCCTGTATACCCTTGGTCCAGATACACCATCCCATTTGCCCACCTCCCTTTCTCCCTTTCTTTTCTCCCTTCTCCTTCCCTCTCCCTCTTTCTGTGTATATATGTATGTATGTACACATGTCTTTGTGTGGATGCATGTTTTTATTTTTCTTGGATAGACTTCTAGTATTGAAATTGCTAGGTCATGTAGTAAGTTTCTGTTTCTGTTTTTGAGAACCTGATGAACTGCATCTGCATTATTCTCTACATCTTCTACAGTACTTCTTAGGGTCTGTCTTTTTGATATAGTCATTCTAAGTGTGAATGAAATGTTAGCTCCTAGATCTAATTTACATTTACCAACACTAGTGATATTGGGCATCCTCTCTTTTTTTATTGGCCATTTGTGTATTTTCTTTGGGGAGAAGTGTCCATTCCGACCACTCTCTCCATCACTTTTGGGTTGTTTGTCTTATTATGCATTGTAAGAGATAGACATTCTAAATACAGTTCCTTTATCTTGCTTTTTTTTTTAATCCAGTCTGACAGTCTCTGTTATTTGAATGGAGTGTTTAGTTAATTCATAGTTAGTATTGATATAAGTTGTTTTTACACCTCCCATTGTGCTTGTTTCCTGTGTTTCTCATATGTGAAGAGATCTTTTATTTTTCCTTTTTTGAGTTACATCTTAGTGGTTGATCTAGGGATGACTGTGTGCATCTTAACTTATCAGTCTATATTAATTCTGGTAAAATGTAGGAACTTTGTTTCAGTAGATCTCATTTTCTTCTCTGTGCTCTTATTTTCGTATGTTATATCTGTGCGTTACAGCAACTCAACAATACAGTGATGTAACTAGTGCTTTATATAATCTTATTTTCTCAGTCTCTATCTGAGAATGTTTTATTATTTTGCCTTTGTTTTTTGGTGGGGGGGATAGTTTTGCTGGGTACAGAGTATGTGGTTGATGTTCTTTTTCTTTAATCATTTTGAATATGTTATCCCCAGACTCCTGGCTTCCATTATTTTCTGTAAGACGTCATATGTTAATTGTAACTTTGGTCTCCTTTTGTGATAGGTTTTTTCCTCTTGCTGATTTCAAGGTTTTGTTTGTTTTTCCCTTTTCGTTTACCAGTTTGACTATGATGATGTCTTTAGGTATGGATCTCCTTGTGTTTTTCCTAGTTGGGATTTATTGAGCTTCGTGGATCTGTAGATTGATATTTTTCATCAAATTTAAGCATTTTTTGCCATTATTTCTTGAAATATACTTATCTGTCCTTTTCTGTGTCTTCTGGGATTCTCCTTACATGTGTGTTGGCACACTTAATGTTAATCTGGTCTCTGAGGCTTTGTTTGTTTCCTTCATTGTTTTTTCTCCCTGTCTTCTTGAGATTGAATAATTTCTGTTGATTCTTAAGTTCACTGATTCTTCTGCCATCTCAAATCAATTGAGTTTTCCATTTCAGGTACGGTATGTTTGTGCTCTAATTTTCTATTCAATTCTTTCACTTACTTTGTACCTTTTTATTGAGATCGTTCATGCATTGCATTATTTTCATCATGGTTTTCATTAATTCTTTGAACATGGCTTCCGTTAGTTCTTTGAACATGTTCATATAGCTGCTTTTAAATCTTTGCTAAATCTCCCATCTGGAGATACCCAGCCCATTTCAATGTAATGCTTTTCTTCCTTAGTGAGGGTCACTCTTGTTTGTTTGCTTTGTAATTTTGTTAAATTTCAGATAATGTAGCAATTATGGTAACTGGCCTTCAGTAAATATATGAAGTCCGTCTCTACTATAGTGTGCAGCCATTGACGTCTCTGTTCACTTTTAAAATTTTAAAATCTTGCTTCCTAAGTGTTGCTGCTATGCCTGCAGAGCTTAGCATTTAGCCAAAGCTTGGATAGAAGTTGTGTTCAAACCCAATTATTCATGCTTTCCACTGGGCTGATGCATCTTGTGTGGGCTTCCAAGTCCATTCAACAGTTAGGTCATTTTCAAGTCTGCCCTTCTTGTTGCTTTCTAACAGGCTTTTTGTTTCTCCTTTGTGTGTATGTGCACGCCTTGGCAACCATGGATACGTGGGTGGCTTGAGCCAGCTTCAGTTTCTACTCTGCATGCCTTTCTAAATCTGGGTATATGGAGTGCTTATCAACCTCCCAGAACGTCCCATGGAATGCCTTGCTACTCTTACCTTGTTTGCCCCAGACAGGACTGCACCCTCAGCCTGGGTAACTCTGCGTGCTTGGCACGGAGGTCACCACTTTGACTCACTCTGCACCAGGTCAAGCCAGTCCCTTCTGACACTGGCAACAAGTTCTGGCATGGGAAGTGAGAGCACAGCACCACAGACTCACACAGCTCTTACCAAATTTCAGTGGTTTTCATGAATGAACCTTCTTACTTTATTGTAGGTCTTTAGCTAGTTCTAGAGTGCCGTAATGTTTTTTATTCAACTGCATAGTTGGTTTTTTTTTTTTAAGTGGGAATGATTTGTCAACCTCCTCACCTCATCGTACTGAAAGTGAATCTCCCTCACTTATTTTGAATCATACTCCAACCAAAGCCGTTTCATCAGAATGGACCTAGAGAGGACTGGTAAACTTTTCAGAGCTATCCATTCAAAGCTATCAGAACACCATAGCTTGACATGTAACCTCTCTCTATTAAGTTGATTACTTTTGGTAATGGATACATGTTTTATTTTACATATTTGTTATTTGTTTATATTTATTTTAAAGTAAATAATGAGTTACTTCAATACAGCTGGTTATATTTCTTAATGTAAGTATGTGATATTTTAATAAAACATGTTGGTGGAATGTAGACTTGATCTTTGAATTGAAAAAATAACACCTTATCTGTGGTCATAAAAATTTGGAGAGTTGATACATTTGAACTGAGGATTTTATTTCTATGCAAATTTTCCTGCCCCCGGTTTTTCACAAGTGAATCCCAGTTCTTTTAGGCAAGAATGTAGATCCCTCACACCATTTAGACCACTGACTTCCTTTAGTTCTATGTAAATGCTATGTTGCTCTCAGTTTTGCATCATATCATAATATAATGAATGGGTAATCTGTTATGAATTTGAGAATGCATTTAATAGGAAAGAAAAAAGACATAGCTAATTATAAAGCTGCCAAAGGAGAGGGTGAGAAGGTACTCATTTCTCATAAAACCTAGTTTGGAGGGCTGTAAGTCTCTTGCAGTTCTGGAAATATAAGTGTTTGACTATACTCAGGAAACCTGGAACCTGAGAGGACCGGTAAGGTGCTTTGGCTAATGAGAAGAATTCTAATGTGCTGAGATGGTTCTGCGCTCTCAGCATTGGGTTTGACAGAAACTGCTTGAGTGCTTATGAAGGACCAGATGTTTGTCAAGTGTGAAGGAGAGTGAGCCATTGTGGGGGGTCCATTTTAGATACTGTACAAAAGGGTTGCTTTGAGGTGCAAAGAGGCCTCAGAAGAGGACAATCCAAAGTGGATCTCTGGATTCCTTAAGAGCTAAGAAGAAAGAAAGCCCAACAGAATGGATTGCATTAACTCAGGTCATGGGAGTTCCAGGTGAAAACAGTTGTGAGTATAGAAATGCCCCTGAGAGAAAGTCAACTTTAAAATAACTGCTAGGGTGCCTGGGTGGCTCAGCTGGTAGAACATGTGAGTCTTTTTTTTTTTTTTTTTTTAGTGTTTGTTAATTTTGAGAGAGAGTGTGTGCATGAGTGGGAGAGGGGCAGAGAGAGCTGGAGAGAGAATCCCAAGCAGGGATTCTCCGTGCTGTCAGCAGAGAGCGCTATTCAGGGTTCAATCCCACGAACCGTGAGATCATGACCTAAGCAGAAATCAAGAGTTGGATGCTCAGTCGACTGAGCCACCCAGGCGCTCCTAGAGCATGTGACTCTTGATCTCAGGGGTCATGAGTTCGGGCCCCACGTTGGGTGTGGAGCTACTAAACAAACAAAAGCAAAACCTTAAATAATTGCCCACTCCAGCCTGCTCAAAACCATCTTACAATGTGTTAGCCAGATAACTCAACCACCCAGTACAGTTGACTCTGGCAAGGTCTACGTTAACCAGTTGAGAGAGGACGGATGGAATTCGGCAGGAAAGAAGAAAAGGACCATGCCAGCTTTCTACCCCTACTGCAGGTGGTTCGCCTGTAGTCTGGCCTGGCTGACTAACTCTTGACTTGTGGTGATTTTATAGTTTTATGGGGCTGGTTGGACATCATTCTGTCTCAGTGCTTTGTAAGTTTGAACAACTCTATGGACTTTTCATTACTTGAAAGACCTTTCAACCTGGATTGGGAGAGAAATACCTGAATATTTGCTAGAGGTGATGTTGCCATCTGATTATATCCCATGAGTCAAAATAGTGGTTACATATTGTAAGGTTTGAGGGGGTGCTTGGCTGGCTCAGTCAGAACAGTGTGTGACTCTTGATCTCAGGGTTGTGAGTTCAAGCCACACATTGGGTTAGAGATTACTAAAAAAAAAAAAAAAATTAAAAAGATAAAAGATTTTTGTTTGAACACAGTTCCATTCATGATTTTTCAAAATCTGAAATAGTTGGGTCACAACTGTGTATGGAATATGTATGTGAATATGTCACCTTTAACTTTTTTTTAAATGTTTTTATTTATTTTTGAGAAAGAGAGAGAGAGACAGCCTGAGCAGGGAAGGGTCAGAGAGAGAGGGAGACACAGAATCCGAAGACAGGCGACAGGCTCCAGGCTCTGAGCTGTCAGCACAGAGCCCGATGTGGGTCTCGAACCCACAAACCATGAGATCATGACCTGAGCCGAAGTCGGACGCTTAACCGACTGAGCCACCCAGGTACCCCCACCTTTAACTTTTATAACAAATATTCTATTATCTTGGTATTTGTATATGATTTTTATTGTACTATATTATAGCTTAGTATTCTTCCCTCTTAAAATTCCTGTGAAATTTAGTTATTATTCCATAATTGTTATCAAAATTAATGCAATATTTTGGGGTGCATGGGTGGCTCAGTTGGTTCGGTGTCCAGCTTCAGCTCAGGTCATGATCTCACACTTTGTGAGTTCAAGCCCCACATTGGGAGCCTATTTGGGATCCTGTCTCTCTCCCTCTCTTTCTCTGCCCCTTTCTTATGTGCACTGGCTCTCAAAATAAATAAACTTAATAAATCATAGAAAATTAATACTTTCTTAATGTTTGTTTATTTTTGAGAGAGAGCATGAGTCGGGGAGAGGCACAGAGAGAGGAGGACAGAGAATGTGAAGTGGGCTCTGTGTTAACAGCAATGAGCCTGATGGGCTTGAACTTATGAACCATGAGATCATGACCTAAGTCAAAGTCAGACACTCAACTGACTGAGCCACCCAGGCACCCCAAAATGAATAGTGTTAATATTGAAAGAACTAATCCAAGAATTTAGTAGAATTATTTACTTATTTTATTGCTAAATTAATAAGGCAAGAGAATTCCTTTCTGATGACTGCTTTTGGTTGGTCACAGCTCTTATTTCCCCCTTTACTCTGTTGATAACATTGTAACATTGAATGTTAACATTGAGGAATTATCTTGTAGGGTCCTTTGCTCTCCCTTTCATATTGGTAAACTCTAAGGTTATTTCCTTGGTCCTCTTAGCTTCTCTCCATATTCTCCTATCTGTATATGGTGGTTTCGTAGTCTCTCTCTCTCCAGCCCTTCTATTACGGTTATATGTCCAAGTGTTTTCTCGGTTTCTCCAGAGCATCACATGTGTACTTTGGCAATAAGCTGTTCTCTAATTTATTGTTTCTCGCTTGACATCCTGCCACCTGCTGGTGAGTTCTAGGAAGCAATCTTGAACATGTTGGTATCTCTAGGACTCACTGAAGTACTTTTTAGGTAGTCAGCTAATAAATTTTCAGTAAATGAAAGAGTAATAGGCATTCATAGGTTAATTATCCTAATTCTCTCACCATCAGGCAGAGCACTGGAATAGATGGATTAAACTCTCCCTAGAGGGTTAAATAATGCTATAGAGACTATTAAGTGATTTTCATTTCTGAACATATCCCAGTGAGTACAACAGTAAAGGAGATACCTGTTAAGTGACTGGAGTGTACTGTCGAGGAACTTCTGATTTGTTTTTAGAAGATAAAAAAATGCAAGGTAGGATTGTGTGCCAGCCTTATAATGTTTCTGACACACAGAGGGACCTGTCAAATGAAAAGATGAAGACCTCTAGCCTGAAAGTCTTTAAGGTGCTCTGGATTGATTTCATAGAAGATGTGCTTTATCTTTGATCAACTAATTGCTACCATTCATGTTCTAAATTAAATGTTTTACATACAATTGTTATTATTAATGAAAGTCTCTTAAAATTTGACCTCAGGAGACAGTTTTGTGAATCTTTCATATATGTATTTGTAGTGCTGGGAGATTCCAGACTTAATTTTAAAATTAGAGGAGACGGACTTATAGAGAGTGGAGCAGGTATGCCGCATTCTCCCATGTTGACTTCCCCACATGCAAGGTTCTGAGGGGTGATGCTAAGGTTTTGCCTACCTCCTTCCCATCTGCGGGCTTCTCAGAACCTGCGTGAGTCCCAGATTGCAGACTGAGCTACTCAATTTGCTTACATTGAAAAAGGAATGTGGCAACAAAGAGGATGCCTATAACATCTCTCTTGGCATCAGCTCCCTATGAAATTTAGAGGTTCTATGTTTGGCACAGATTGTGGGACAAAAAAGACTAAGATTTAATGAAGTAGAGATGCCCACTCATTTTTCTGTTGAAAATAAGAAGTTCATTGAGTGATCAGCTGTAGTCATGAGAAAATAAGTATAGTGCTAGTATGCGTGTGCTTTTCCCTTATTGGAAAGGAAGACCCATGTGAGAAGGGTTAATATAGTCATACTGCCAACCAATGCTCTATCCACTCACAATGTAGGGGTCAGGCACACAGGACCCCTATGTAGCAGAGAAGTGTAGGGGAAAATCAGAAGACCAAGCTGATAATATAACTCGCATTCCTAATCTGAGAGATTTTTAAAGACTTTTAAAAAAAAGTTTATTTTATTTACTTACTTAGAGCAGGGGAATGGCAGAGAGAGAGAGAGAGAGAATCCCAGGCACTCTCCTTGCTGTCAGCGCAGAGCTGACATGTCCCGCTCTGCCTAAGGAATTCAGTTACAGATGGTGTCTGTTCTGGATAACTGGGGAATATGGTAAGAAGGGGTGCAGAGATGGTGAAAAAATTCTCCAGCCATAAACTGCTCTGGTAAGCAGAAATTATCTCAGAAGGGATTAAAGAGATGCGTGGTATTTGTGTACACCCTGGGACTAAGAGTTGATCTTAGCACTCATGGCCCTGTGTTCCACGTATCCCCCAGTCCTAAGGACACTGGGGGACTCACTTGAGTTCTGGAGGTCAGAGGTGTGAAAATCTCACTAAAGCCAAGGTATTGGCAAGGCTGCATTCCTTCCTGGAGGTTCTAGAAAAGAATCCATGTTCTTCTCTTTTCCAACTTCTAGACGATTCCTAGGCTCATGGCCCCCTTCCAACTTCAGAGCCAGCAATGGCCAGTCGAGTCTTTCTCACACCATTCTGACACTTCCATCTCCCTCTTCGTCATTTAAAGGACCCTTGTGATTACCTTGGACTGACCTGGATAATTCAGGGTAATCTCTTCATGTAAGCAACATCTGATTAGCAACAATTGCATCTGCAACCTCAATATGCCTGCTTGCCATGGCGTCAACATTCACAGGCTCCAGTGATTTGGAGGTGGACATCTTTGGGAACTCTCCTTATCACCACACTCCCCTGTTTCCTTCATAGGGATTTCCCTAGTAAATCTCTTACACATCTAGTTCTACCTGAGCATCTGCTTATTTGAGGATCAGCTAACACAAGTGGTGCCAGAGAAAACCGGTTTTGAGACTGCCTTACAGCCAAAAAAAAACAAAAAAACAAAAAACACACCATTGTGAGTGGCAGATGGGGCATGAGTATTCCGTAGCACAAAGTGGTTTTGACCTGGAAAAAAATTTCAGGTACAGAAACTCTGAAAGATATGGAGGGAACATATCTATAAAATGGAAGATCCACTTCTCTAAGTACATATATCGAGAGAAATAAAAACCAAAAATGCTCATAGAAACATTGTTCATAATAGCCAAAAAGTGGAAACAGCCTACATGTTCAAGTGAAAAATGGATAAACAAAATGTGGCATATCCATAAAATGGAATGTGATTTGGCCATAAGAAGGAACAAAATTCTAATAAATGCTGCAACATGGATGTAGTGGGTTGAAACGTGTCTCCCCCCAAAAGATGTGTCCATGTCCTCCTGGGAGCTGTGAATGTGACCTTTGGAAAAAAGGTCCTTGCAGATGTACTTAAGGATTTTGAGAGGAGATCATCCTGGATAATCAGGTTCGCTCTAAATTCAGTGACGTATCCTTACAAGAGACACAGAGGAAAGACAGGGAAAAGAGGAGAATATCATGTGAAGACAGGTAGAGGTTGGACTGATGCCCCACATCAGAAACTGAAAGAGGCAAGGAAGGATTCTATACTAGGTGTTTTATACAAAGTATGGCCTTGCAGACACCATGATTTCAAAATGCTGGCCTCCAGAACTGTGGGAATAACTTTCTTTTAAGCCACCAAGTTTGTGTTGTTTACAATAATTTGTTGCAGCAGCCCTAGGAAACTAATATAAAGGGTAATGCTGAAAACATTATGCTAAGTGAAAGAAGCCAGTCACAAAAGACAGCATATGATTCATTTTTTTAATTTTTATTTTCTTTTTCTTAATATATATATATATTTTTTTTCTTAAGAAAGATACAGAGCGAGCAGAGCAGGCACAGAGGAAGGAGGGACAGAGGACCTGAAGTGGGCTCCATGCCGACAGCAGAGAGCCTGATGAGGAGCTCGAAATCACGAACGATGAGATCATGACCCAAGCCAAAGTTGGATGCTTAACTGACTGAACAACCTATGTGCCCCTATGATTCCATTTATATGAAATATCCCGAATAGGCAAATCTATCAAGACAGAAAATCGGTTAGTAGTTGCCCAGAGCCAAAGGGTTGGAAGGAAATGGAGAGTAACTGTTAGTGGGTATGGGGTTCCTTTTTGGGGTAATGAAAATGTCTTAACATTGTGCTGTTGCACAATTCTCTGAATATTCTAAAACTATTGAATTGTGCACTTTAAACAGGTGAATTATATATGAATTATATTTCAATAAAGCAGTTGTTTGGGTACTGCCAAGTTGTATCTTCATCCTGGATCTGGGTAATGAGAAACTGGCAGAGATTAACAAGCAGTAAAATTTAAGTATGAGCACTACAGGACCTCTTTGGAAGTTCACACAGAGGCCCTAATCTGCAGTGGAAGAGCAGAAGCTGAAAGAACAAATTGAAGATCTGATAGAGTTGCAGAGTGCCAGGGATGTTTCAATGCTCAGCCAAGGCAAGTATACTATCCCAAGTTCAGGGCCACTGAGAATATCTAGACTCTAACATAAGATAGGGACATCAGGTTGTATACCCATGAGGATGTCAATTCTGCAGACCCCACTAAATCCTCATGGGTGTAGCTCTCTAGGCCCAGCCTTCCCTCGTAAGTACTAGCACTTACCCCATACTGGAAGACTTTGTAGAGGCTTTTCCCAGACAAGGTAATAGTTGTCCCCTCACAAGCTTCACCCACCTCCTCTAATAATTTGGGTTAAATTCCACTATAACCAGGCTGGGGGTGTGCTGGGCTTCATAAAGGAAGAAGAGATTAAGCACCGAACAGCTGTAAGAAGTATTATGTTCAGGCACAAGGTACGGTGAGTACCCTTGGGATTGGATCTTATGGGACTTGATCAAGTGGATGTTGTGTAAGAGTGGATAAGCAATAAGTCATTGATGTGGGGGCATTGGGAGGGAATCAGGATTTACCAAGCAAGAGCCCTAGGGAATAGAGGCAATTTGCTGTTAGGTTCTATATCAGAACTCAGGAGAAAGCAATACCCAACAGCTGAGTGAAGCAAATGCCTGAGTTACATACAGTTGCATCACCAACTGTCCTACAATTCAATTTAATACAGTAAGTAACTTACCAAAGTTAGATAGACCCCACAGGTTAAGGGCCTCAGTCTCCTACGACTACCCCCACTTCAGATACCAGCCACAGCCCCCAAGTTCCCAGGCTACCTACACTTCTGTACAACTTGGCTACAAACTTCGAGATTCCCATGATCCTCTTTCAGGTTTGATATTTCACTAGAAAGATTCAGGAAAGTGCTATATGTATGATTGCTGGTTTATTATAAAAGATAGAAATGAACAACCAGATGAAGAGGTACATAGGGCAGTAAGGTTTGGAGAGGTCAGGGCAAGGTTTCCATGCCCTCTTCAAGCATGCCACCCCCTCAGCACATTGAGATGTTCACCAACCAGGAAGCTCCCTGAGCCTCATTTCAGAGTTTTTGTGTGGGGTCTCATTATGTGAGCATGATTGGTTAAATCACTGGCTGTGGGACTGAATTCAGTCTCCAGTCTCCCCTCATTGGAGGTTGTGGGGGACAAAGGAGGCAGGGCTGAAAGTTCCAACCTTCTAATCATGTGGTTGTTTCCTCTGGTGATGAGTCCCCTTCCTAAAGCTGTCTAGGCCCTCTTCCTGCAATGAGTCACCTCATTAACACAATCTCAGTTATGGTGAACAGGGTTCACAAAAACAGACATTCCTATCTCTCAGGAAATTCTAAAGGGTTTAGGAGTTTTGTGCCAGGAACTGGGCATAATGACGAAGTACAATTTTTACACCATGCCCTAGCATGTGACAGATGAAGGAAAAAGGAGACCAAGGGAAGTATGCATGCTGGGGTGGATATTTTATGTGAGGCCAGAAGACCCAACGGAGGACTGCATTTCATGGGAGGGCCCAGAAAACACATCAAGACCAACACAAGCATAGCAAGGTTAAGGTGTTACAAGTGGAGATGTTTAAAAGAGCATCTTGTCCCTTGGAGAAAACTTGTCAGGTGAACGACAAGGGTGCTGCTTAAGATCTACAACCAGAAAAATGGAAGAACAAAGGAGTAGGGGGATGGGAGCAATTGCCCCAGTCAAAGCTCATAATCCCTTGATAATTTCCAAATCTGGAGCCAACTGACTAAAGATGTGGAAGTAGCCTGCAATGCCATGGAAAATATATGCTACAATATTTTCCCACCTTTCTCCAATGGACGTAATGTCATTTCTTGGATGATTCTACACGGGAAAATGGAATTCCTGTATGTTATTCGAGGACTATCACACATAGAGTCTGAGTTGACACTGATAGCTGGAGTCCCAAAACATCATAGCTAAGCCATTACAGTAGGAGTTTAGGGGACCAGCTAATAAGTTTAATGTCTGGCTCACAAAGTCTGCACCCTTAGTAGTGGTCGTTTCCCAAGTTTTGGAGTGTATGATTGGAATTACACTGTTCTTCTAAGTACATTTTTTTGTTTATTTATTTAAATTTGAGGGAGAGAGCACAAGCCAGGGAGGGGCAGAGAGAGGATGAGAGAATCACCAGGAGGTTCCACACTCAGCAAGGAGCCCGATGTGGGGCTCGACCTCACAAACCATGATCTCATGACATGAGCTGAAATCAAGAGTCGCGTGCTTAACCAACTGAGCCACCTAGGTGCGCTATGATTGGGATTAATATACATGGCAGTAGGAATAACCCCCACATTAAATACTTGGCATATGGGAGAAGTATGTAATGGCTATTGTAGCTTAAAATTCCAAGCAGAAACTCTGTAACTGTCTCCATCCCCTCATTTAATAGAGTAAACCAAAAACAATATTGTATCCTAGGAGAGATGCAGAGGGATAGTGCTACCACTCAAGACCTAAATGGTGAACTCTAGATGGTGAACTGTATCACGTTTCTGTTTGGTTCACTCGCTTGGGCCCTTCAGAAACTAGATCAATTGTGGAAAATGTAGACTACTGTAAACTCAATCATATAGTAGCTCCAATCACTATTGGTATTCTGGGCCTTATATTCCTTCCAGAAGAGATTAATAATACCTCAGGTACATGGTATGTCACCACTGACTTGGCAAATGGATTCTTTTCTATTCCAATTGTGAACGTGGATTAGAAGCAATTTGTATTGTATTTATATGATACACACAAAGCATTCATCTTGTTTTGGCACAGGATTATATTCTCCCACTCTCTGTCATATATTTTGAAAAGATGTGGATCACTTGAACATCCCCAGAATATCTCACTGGTCTACCATATTGATGACATCATGCTAATTTGACATGATGGTGGCTGTCTACATGCATTGTCATGTCAGTGACATTTGGAGGAATCTAGTGGTCAGGGACATGTCAAGATGTTAGCTCAGGAGTGAGAGACAAATTCCTGCATTTTTAATACCTTTTCACAAAGAAGAAAACACAGAAGCTGGTTGGCCTCTTTGGGTTCTGGAGGCAGCCTATTTTACACCACTGATTCTGAATGAGTGTGGGGTGGGCATGGGGTGGGAAAACAATTCTGCTCCTCAGGGGACATTTGGCAATGTCTGGAGACATTTTTTTGACATGTCAAAAGCTGTGCATATTTAATGTATAGAATTCAATGAGTTAGGGGATAAGTATATACCTGGGAAACCATCACTACCTCAAGGCCATAGACATACCCATCACCTCCCAAAGTTTCCTCCCCCCTATTATTATTTATTTTTTTGTAAGAGCACTTCACACAAGATCTACCCTCTAAGCAAATTTTAAGTATACAATGTAGTATTGTTAGCTATAGACACTATGCTAATAATAGATTCATCGGGCGACATTTTCGATGGTCACAACCAAGGATGCTCCTGGCATCTAGTTGGCAGCCGTCAGGAATGCTGCTAAACATCCTACCATACACAAGAGAGCCCCCACGACAAAGAATTATCCAACCCAATATGTCCATAGTACCCTGTCCTACACTGAGTATTCATTTCGTCCATATACCTTGGTGACTCTAAAGAATGCAAGACTTACGTTGGCCCAGAGCAGATGAGTTCTGCAGTTGGTGCAAGCTGTGCTTTAAGAAGCCCCGCTGCTTTGGTCATAGGATCCACTAGATACTATGGAATTAGTGGTAGCAGTGGTGGGGGAAAGTTTTCCTTGGATCTTAGGGCAAGCCCCAATTAGAGAATTATAGTGTAGGCCCTTCGGGTTCTGATGTCGAGTCTCTCTGATCAGATGCCTGTAGAGCAGTCCTACGATGGACAGAAATGACTTGGTTTTAGTCATTCTTTCTATGCTCAGTCATTGGCTGGACACAGCCTGGCAGACACAAGGACTTGGTGTGAGTGTTATGGTGGTTATGAAAATGTAGCAGTTGGCTACATTTTGAACTATAGTTCAACTGTGCTCTCCATGTTACTTCCTCTTGAAGACAAATCTGACCAGTACAACTCTGTGGCTGCTATATTAGTCTGTGAACAACAGAAGACAGATACGGCATAGTATTTTAAACAGTGGAAGTTTAAAAAGGACACGTGGGTGGCTTAGTAGGTTAAGCATCTGAGTTCGGCTCAGGTCATGATCTCACAGTTTGTGAGTTTGAGCCCTCCGTTGGGCTCTGTGTTCACAGCGTGGAGCCTGCTTGGGATTCTCTCTCCCTCTCTCTGCCCCTCCTCCGCCCACACACTCTCTGTCTCTTTCTCTCTCTCAAAATTAATGGAAGTTTAACATAAAGAATTATAAAACTATGATGGGATAGTAATTAAAATATCGAAAGAGCTCTGAAGGGTACCCTAGGGCTGAATGACAGTATCACAAAAGGGCTAACTTGGGGGTGTTCAAACTTATTGAAGAAGGTGTGACTGCAAAACAATGAATAGCAGAGAAGTTTGAGTCCTGTAGGTCTGATCTCCTCTGTGCATCTAATTACTAACCTCAACACATCTGTGTCCCAGTGGGATGTTCCTGTTTACCTGGAGACTGAGAAGTGGACTTGGCCTATGTTCTGTGTGTTTTTCTGTACTGTGTTTTTCTTCTTGATGTCCCTCTGCACCAACATCAGAAGTACTCCGTCCGTGCTCTGCACTCCCAGAGCATGCAGTCCTGACCAGCCAGTGACCCTTCTAACCTGGATACTATGCCCCTGGAAAAATGCTCTTGACACCCTACTCTCTTTGTGCATCCAGTCTTCAGTCTTAACTCTGCTATATCCCTGAGATGTTTGCTGCACCCTTTTGGACATGGATATGATACACTAGAGGCTGTGCACTTCTCTGCTGGTAGATGGGCCCCTTGTGCCCTAACCTGTCTATTCTGACATTCAGAATGTCAGAACCTGACATTCATCTGTCAAACTGGGCTCCCTGTACTCCTGAAGAACATTTCCTGCTTGCATGATGACTAGCATGGACCAGCTTTGGCCTAGGCACCTCAGCGAACTGCATCCACACCTTCTTCAGTGAGGTCTGAATCCCAGCCTTGGGATATGGGTCACCCATTTGGGTAATCTTTCTTGGGTAATTTTGCACCCGAGAGTATTTAGATAGCTTTCACCTTTATAGTTGATCTACTGTTATAGTTAATATTTTTTTATATTTTAAATTTGTTCAAATTACCAATAAGTGGTTTCTCTCCGGTTTGGACCCTCACTGATACATTATCCCTTCCTTCTGGAATGTGCTCTACTGACTAGCCCCTATTCATTCTTTAAATTTTAGCTTTTTGTTTTTTAAGTTTGTTTATTTTGAAAGAGAGAACAAGGTGGGGAGGGGCAGAGAGAGAGAGAGAGAGAGAGACAGAGGATCTAAAGTGGGCTCCATCCTGATAGCAGAGAGCCTGATGTGGGGCTGGAACTCAAGAACCATGAGATCATGATCTGAGTCAACGTTCGACGCTTAACCAACTGAGCTACCCAGGTGTCCTGAAGTTTTAGCTATGATATTACTTCTTCCTGTGCATCATTCCCTGACTCACTACTCTCATATTTACATAATTCCATAGATCCTTTGCACTCACCCTAAATGTGGCACTAAATATAAAACTCTCTTCCCTTCCTGAACATAGGAATTCCATGTTATTTCTTCATTGACTCTATCTCACGTTGCTAGAATAAAGAAGGTTCTAAGTACATCTTTCTGTTTTACCTTTATGGCCCCTTGATGTAGTTCTCCCTGGTCAGGAATCTGCAGGGACACTGGAAGATCAGCCTCAACACACTTAAGCCCTCATATTGTAATCATGGTTTAATTACAATATAGTTTGTTTTCCTCCAGAGATACAGTGGAATGCAACGGAAGATACATCCAAAAGAATGAGTGAAGCAGCTGTGAAAAAGTATTTGATGAATTCCTTGGTAACTTTTTTCTTTTTTTTGTTTAAAGTTTATTTATTTATTTTAAGAGAGACAGAGAAAGTGCATGACGGGGGAAGGGGCAGAGAGAGAGAGAGAGAGAGAGAGAGAGAGAATCCCAAGCAGGCTCTGCCCTGACACCACAGAGCCTGATGCGGGGCTCAGTCTCATGAACCATGAGATCATGACCAGAACCGAAATCAAGGGTTGGATGCTCAAACTTAGCCACCCAGGCGGCCCTCATAGTGCATGCTAAAGACTGACAAGAGTGGGACATAGCAGTATGGAAACTTAAATGAGATAGGAAACCATCAAAACCCTGGAGGAGAAAACAGGCAACAACGTCTTTGACTTTAGCCGCAGCAATTTCTTGCTCAAAACATCTCCAAAGGCAAGGGATATGGAAGAGGAATAAACTGAGGGATAAGGAGATTTAGAGAGCTTTTGTAAAGGAAGTCTTCTGGGGGACGACGTCTTCAGGATCCCGAAGTTTCGCACCACTCTAGCCCCAGGTGTATACACGGACTGTCTTTCCACACCTGCAATTCTAACTTTGCAAACGCTGGGAAACGCTCTGCTAACTCCCACGTAAAGTAACCCAGCCCTCTGACAACCAATCGCTGAGATTTGAGCGGGTTGGCCCTCGCACATGCGCTTTGGGCACCCTTGACCGGTAGGCCTCTGTGCGCAGGCGCAGCGATTCGTCCTCTGAAGCGCGCAAGCGCACTTGAGTTTGACGGTGTTGCTTGGTTACGTTTATTGCGGGCTGAAACACTGCGTAACAGTAGCGATCCTGTGGCGCGGCAGGTTTGGGTTAAGCGAAAAGCCGAGTGAGAGGTGAAGTCCTGTAAACCCCGTAGCCTGAGTGATGAAGAAGATTCTTGGCTTAGCGGCCAAGAAGGGCGAGTCGCCCCGGGGCTCCGCGTGTAGCTCCGGGAAGAATGGCAAAGGCGTCGGCGCAGAGAGTAGCACCGTCCACAGCTCCCAGCCCGGCTACCACGTCCGGGAGAGGGATCTGGGGAAGATTCATAAGGCCGCCAACGTGGGCAACGTTGCCAAAGTACAGCATCTTCTCTGGTTTGGGAGAAACGGCCCAGACGACAGAGATCGAAAGCGCAGGTAGAAGGGACCAGGAGGCGGGCGGGGAGGAGGCGGGCGGACCTGGGGGAACGGCGCCGCGTCCTGGCTGCGCCTGCGCTGCGGAGCCCTCCCGGCCGCGGGGGCGCCTGGTCCCCGCCCCCCTGCGGCCCCGCAGCGCCGGGCGTGGGAACGTCGTGCGGTCCGGCGCCCCGGCCGCGGAGGAGCGGCCAGAACGGAGTCGGCAGCGGCCTGGCGGGCTC
>CM053571.1:132587751-132614079 GCA_028646485.1 Cryptoprocta ferox
CGTCCTGGCTGCGCCTGCGCTGCGGAGCCCTCCCGGCCGCGGGGGCGCCTGGTCCCCGCCCCCCTGCGGCCCCGCAGCGCCGGGCGTGGGAACGTCGTGCGGTCCGGCGCCCCGGCCGCGGAGGAGCGGCCAGAACGGAGTCGGCAGCGGCCTGGCGGGCTCGTCCTCAGAATTCCCGGACTAGACCTCTTTGATGTCGAGTTTGACGGGATTTGACCACATTTCCGTAGTCACAGACCCGAAATTAAGGATATACAGCGTTTTATTTTTGACGGTCGCGTGTTGACACCGTAGCGTTACGGTAGAGTGCGTAATGGGAAACCAGATTCCCGTAACGGACTTCTGCGCTGGGGATTCTTTGGGTAAAATCCAGTATCCAGTGTATGCCCGTGGACGCTTATGTATGCGTGTTCCTTCCTGAGGGCCCTTGGAAGAAAACTTTGACCTGGAAGATGGCTGTGTCCCTGAAAGGAAGACTCATTTTTCTCAAAATGTGTACTCTTCCTGTATTTATCAGTTTTACATAAAGCAGATGAAAGCATCATGGGTGTAAGAATTTTGAGCTACACATGCCGTCTCTTATTGTGACGTAACTAAGAAAATTTTTGGAATCCCCATATTGTACATCTGAAACTAATACAACACTGTATGTTAACTAACTGGAGTAAAAATAAGAACTCCATTTTTTTTTTTTTTTTTAATACTAGGCAGATTTGCCCTTCCAGATATCAACATGTACCTCCACAAATTATTCGTTTACTAACAGCTGAAAAGACAGATAAAGGAGTGGTGCAGACTAGAAAATGACAAACACTCAGATATATGTAAGACTAGGATTCGATACTGGTGACCTTTCATATTAGTAGGGAAAGGTTAATTATTCATAAGTAGTCGAGAAATATCTGCTATTTGGAGAAAACTTGTTAGAATTTTCTCTCCCAAAAGTAAGTTCCAGGTGGAATGTAAATTAAAACCTTTGAATACGCAAAATAAGAAAAGTACCAGAAAACCCCCACAAATGCCTATTTACCCATCCTAAGAACGACGTTAAAAGCGAGAATTCTGGGGGTGCCTGGGTGACTCAGTTAGTTGAGCTTCTGACTCTTGATCATGATCTCACAGGTTCATGGGTTTGAGCCCCACGTCTGGCTCTGTGCTCCCAGTGTGGAGCCTCCTTGGGATTCTCTTTCACCCTCTCTTTCTCTCTCAAAATAAAGAAAAATAAATAAATAAAAGCAAGAATTCTGGAGGTTGATTTAGCAACATACAAACCAAAAGCCTCTATCAGAAAATAATATTAATAAGAGAAAAGACAGTGCACTTGCAAATATTTACAATGTATCAGACAAAAAAACATATCTTCGTTTTACAGGGAAGTCTTTGAAATCAAAACGAAAAGAAACTGTAATTTGAAATTGCGCAAAGTACTTGTTTGCTTATCTACAAGAGACCAGTGGACATAGGAAAATATAGTGTCCCTGTTAAAAAAATTTAAGTTAAAAAGGGAATGAAATTTTCCATCTACAGTTTTCCATCTACAACGTTTGTGAAAATAAGGAATGATGGTACTTAGACTGCCGCTTAAGGTTAAGTTGTTCTTGGCTCGCCAATAGACAATTTGGTGTAAGTACCACATTTATAAGATATGTGTTCCTTTTACCCATCAATTTTATTTATACTAAAATATCTTTAGGAAATAACTAGTGATAAATAACATACAATTTGCTTTTCTCAGCACTACTTAAAATAAAAACTATAATGGCTTGTATAAGTAAGTGGCAGTGTATCCGTAAGATGGAATGACATGTGATCACTGTCGGTGGCACAGATAATAGATCAACACAGAGATGCAGAGCTGTGCTTTAGTGGCTCATTAAGTGAGGAAGAAAATCAGTTTGATTCTATGTATACACAAGCAGACTATGCTTTTATGATAGCCAAGAAAACGTACAAAAATGTGATTAAATTAGTTATTTCTGAGCATTTGTATTTAAGTGCATTTTTCTTTTCCTTAAAAAAATTTGTGATTTCTATAGGAAAAGGTGTATAAAAGTCCTATTAAAAGTTTATTATCAATGAAAAAGTTTTGTTATCATTGAAGTAATCCTGGAGAAATGAAAGAATATGAATCTTTTACACCTAAAAATAATTTCTCACTTTCTGTTAAAAAATATTTTTTGGATGTAAATTAAGAAAAATAAGTTAATTAAAATTTTTTTTGAGGATTGGTATATTCTGACAACTTTTGACCTCTTCAGAAGGGAGTATTTTTATTTGTACTTGTAGATTTTATTATGCATATATTAAACATATACATATGTTTTCTATTATATGTAGCTTTATTACATATAATAGGTAAATGATTTATATTAATCATGAAAATAAAATATTGGTTGTATCTTTATGATAAAATAAATAGCAAATATAAATGATTATTGCTGTTTCAGAAGTATTGCTTGACTTTAAGTAAGTTTTCTTTAAAAATACTGAACTCTCCAACTGTATTATCCACTCTTTCAAACCATTTGTTTATCAAATAGAAGCTGCACACGTGTTACGTAGCAGACATACTCGACTCAAGATCCTTTTGTTCTCAAAGACTTCATGTTGCCATGATGAGAAGATGAGAGCAAGATGAGAAATTTTATTTATTTTCTAAAGATTTAATTTTTATTTTTTAAGTTGATTTATTTATTTATTGAGAGGGGAAGGATGGGGGAGGGGGGAGGGGCAGAGGGAGGATGCCCAAGCAGGCCCTGTGCTGAAAGCAGGATCTTTTCAAATAGACTTTTCAAATAGTCCCAACATGGGACTTGATCCAGTGAACATGAGATCATGACCTGAGCCAAAATCAAGAGTTGGACGCTTAACAGACTGAGTCTCCCAGGCGTCCCAGATTTTATTTTATTTATTTTATGTTTTAAATGTTTATTTATTGTTGAGAGTGAAAGCATGAGCCAGAGGACGGGGCGGGGAAGGAGACAGAGGATCCTAAGCAGGCTCTGCACCGGATTTTAGTTTTAAGTAATCTTTGTACCCAACGTGGGGCTCAAATTTGTGACTCTGAGATCAAGGTCATATGCTCTACTGACTGAGCCAGCAGGGCACCCCTAAGTTAAGAAATTTTAATTTTTTTAAATGTTTATTTATTTTTGAGAGAGAGAGAGAGAGAGAGAGCGTGAACAGGGGAGGAGCAAAGGGAGAGGGAGACACAGAATCAGAAGCAGGCTCCAGGCTCCGAGCTGCCAGCACAGAGCCCAACGCAGGGCTGGAACTCACAAACGGCGACATCATGACCCTGAGCTGCAGTCATTGCTCAACTGACTGAGCCACCCAGGCGCCCCAGATGAGAAATTTTAAATTGAGATAATAGGACTTAAACTTGACTGAAGTTTTCCTCCTTCCTTTCAAAGTTTCTGAAGATAGGAAATTGTAAAAGATAACTTTTACCTGCCCTTTTGAAATTTATAATAGTATTTAATACTAATATTGATAATTGGAAATACTTGATTTTCATACAATCTATAGATCTAAATATTTAATACAATGAGCTGTTCCTGGTCATTGGAATCCTGAGTTTCCTCTGGCTTCAAGTTTCTTAATAATCAAAGTAAGAATTACTTTAAAAAATTTTTCTTTGGTGAATTTAGTCCTCTTTTCCTATAACGCTTTTAAGAACTAAAACTTACTGAAATGCCAATCATCTGACTAGAACTGCAGTAGACTTATTGTATATACCATCATTTCACGTGATGTAAGGCACCAAGATTGTATGATATCCCACTGTGTTATGTAACAATAAAAATTTTTTTAAAATCCTGGCAGTTATAGTTGTAAGACATTTTGAATTATAAATTGCATTCCAATGTCAGAGATATTAAAATGTGACAAAATGAGCATCTTAGAATCATTGAAACACAGTATTCTTGCTAATCCTTAAAACATATCTGCAAAGTAGACATAATTGTATCATGTCACCTAATTGAAGTGTTGTCTTTGTAAAGCAGTAATAGTAAAAATTATAATCATATTATCCAACAGTTATTGAGATGGTATTTGTGCTAGGAACTGTTCTAAACACTTGCATAGATCCTCATTTCAGCATCACAGTGTGGTCTTGTGTGATAAGTAGTATTTATTTTATTTCATTTTATTATTATCATTTTTTTCGTAATCTCTGCACTTACTGTGGGGCTTGAACTCACGACCTTGACATCAAGAGTCACATGCTCTTCAGACTGAGTTAGCCAGGCGACCTGAGACAACTACTATTTTTATCCCCATTTTGTTGATGAGGAAACTGAGGATAAGTCTAAGCAATAACTAGTAAGGGACAGAGTTAAAGTAGGATTCAAACCCAAGTTAAGCTGAATCCTGAGATCATCCTCTTTCTCTTCAAATAGGCTGCTCTTTTATTAATGTGTGAGTCATCACTAATAAATATTGTACTTTCTCCAGAGGAAAACTGAAGCTTTGTTTTGAAGACCTAGGAATAACATGCTATTTAATGTTTACAATTTCATGAATTAATCGCATCTTTTGAGATAGTGCACTATAGTTTCCTAAAACGTCCTCTCACTCTTTTAGGACTCCACTCCATCTGGCCTGTGCCAATGGCCATTCAGAAGTGGTCACTGTCCTAGTAGAGAGGAAATGCCAACTGAACCTCTATGATGATGAAAACAGGACAGCTCTAATGAAGGTATGTAGTAGCAGCTATGTCTGCCTGAGATGGATTTGATGTCATTACTTAGAATGAAATGAAACTAATTGGCGAAACCTGTGGCATGCTTGCTTGAAATTCCCAGAATTTACACTCTGTTTCTTGGCATATCACTGACAGGCCGTACAGTGTGTGGATGAGAAAAGTGTAACTATTCTGCTAGAACACGGTGCCGATCCCAATCTTATGGACAACAGCGGCAACACTGCTCTCCACTATGCTGTCTTTGGTGAGAATATATCAATAGCAGAGAAGCTGCTTTTACACAATGCAGATACTGAAGCCAGAAATAAGGTAAATATCAAATGTATACAAACCTTGAAATTTTATGTATATACACGTAGAAATTTTAACCACAAAACATTTTACTTCATACACACACACACGCACACACACACACACTGAATTCTATACACCAGGCCTTGTCCTCATGAAAATAACTCCAATGCCAAGTCAGGGAGGGCTAGAAAACGGTGGTGCCCACAGACAGGGCAAAGTTGTGTCTCCCAGCCTCCCTTCCACCCCAGAAAGAAAATCTTCCTGTCCGTGCCTACAAGTGGATGGTAGTCCTCAGAGCCCATAGAGGACTAAAGGTCTAGCGGGGAGTGAAGTGATGATGGAGGCTGGGAGCTATGCAGGGGCTTAGGAAAGGGGTGCTGCTGGGGACAGGTGGGAGGAGGAATGGAGACCCAGACCCAGCAGCGAGAGCTTGGATGTGTGCAAGTGGGAGGGGAAAGCAGCAGGTTGTATGTGCTGGGCACTCCAGGCCCCAGGGCTCTGATGATGAGGGCACTGGGATCAGGTCATGTCTTGACATCCAGCAAAGGCATCTCCTTGTGTTGTTAGCCACTCTGCTAGCCATGTGCCATTTCGGGGTCTCCCACTTCAGAGAGTAGCTCCTACTCAAGCTTGTGTAGCTCCTCAGCGGGGTCGTAGCTGTACATGGGGAGTAGATGATGGCCCCGCTTGCTGGTCCACCTGCTTTTTCTTTGACATGCATTACCTCCCACTGCTGAAGTTCCTGTAGGAACATCCTTGGTTGACACAGGTGGGGTCAATTTTACATATTTGGAAGTTCAAGTATTTTCGGAATGAACATATTTTGAAATAAATTATCTAAGATTTCATTTTATTATTTTTTTTTTAAATTTATTTTTGAGAGAGAGAGAGAGAGTGAGTGAGGGAGCATGGGGTTAGGGGGAGGCGCAGAGAGAGAGAGGGAGACACAGAATCCGAAACAGGCTCCAGGTTCCCAGCTATCAGCACAGAGCCTGATGCGGGGTTTGAACTCATGAGCCATGAGATCAAGACCTGAGCCGAAGTTGGATGTTCAACCAACTGAGCACCCCTAAGATTTCACTTTAAATAAGGATACTTCTAAAGAAGCATTAGAGAATACAGCTTTGTTTTATGTATTTATGGCAAATATTTGTGAAAACACTGTAAAGGTAAAACTTACTTTGTTTTCAAATATTTTTTCCCATCCAGTTTTTTTTTCTTATCAGTGAAAAATAACCCAGGAAAGCAAAATTTGCCCTATGCTTTGTCTTAAAACTCAAACAAAACAAATGCATTTTACATTAAAAAGTATTGTTGCTGTTGACAAATTCCTATTTGATAAAGTAATTTAAGAAAATGGGATTTAGGGCGCTTGGGTGGCTCAGTTGGTGAAGCGACTGACTTTGGCTCAGGTAATGATCTCACAGTTGGTGGGTTCGAGCCCCGTGTCGGGCTCTGTGCTGATACCTCTGAGCCTGGAGCCTGTCTTCGGATTCTGTATCTCCCTCTCTCTCTGACCCTCCCCTGCTTGCGCTCTCTCTGTCTCTCAAAAATAAATAAACATAAAAAAAATTTAAACAAAAAATGACATTTATCTTTTATTGGCCAAGCCTTAAGAGGGAAAACGGAAAAGGAGGGAGCGTTCAACTTCGGCTGAGGTCATGATCTCACCGTTCCTGAGTTTGAGCCCCGCATCAGGCTTTGTGCTGACAGCTCAGAGCCTGGAGTCTGTTTCAGATTCTGTGTCTCCCTCTCTATCTCTGCCCCTTCCCCGCTCATGTTCTGTGTCTCTCGTGAAAATGAAGAAACATTAAAAAAAAAAAAAAAGAAATATGTGGGCCAATTTGGGAATTCGGCAAGTGAGAGGAAATAACAAGAAGAGGCCTTTTTTTGTTCTTTTTTTTCCCCCTTCAGTTTCTATGTTTAAACAAGGTGTCTTTAATTTTCGGGGATAATAATTGTTACTTAGGGAAAGAGTGAGATGTAAACCTGCCTAGAGATCAATTTTAGGAGGACTCTGAGGAAATCCGATTGGCATGAACAGGTGGTTAATTAAGTGAGCAAGGCTAGGGACGAACAGATAATTAACTGACACATAATCCTATTCTGGCAGAAACAGCCACTTAGGTAACAGTCTAAACTCTGCTCTGAAATCTAGAATATCATGAGGGGAAGTAAACAGTTTATAAGTAATGAAATCAAGTTGCACTTTGACTTTACATTTAGTCCCTCTTCTACCCCTGCCCGGGGAAGTTAAATGCAGTTTTGATACGTCACTCCTCAGCTAAATCCTCAAATGATGGAGAGAATTGGCCACATAGATGAGAGATGAGACTGATGTGATTGCTGCACTAGCTCTCAGCTAGAACTGTGGTGGTGAATCCCAGTCTCCTGGGGAAGTTTAACAAATTTTTTTTACAAGCCTAAACTCTCCCCTGAAGAGTTTGAGTAAATCTAGTGTCATAGATATGTAGACATATATATTTAGAAATATATTTAAAAAAATTTTTAAATGTTTATTTTTGAGAGAGAGAGAGACAGAGTACAAGCAGGGAATAGGCGCAGAGAGAGGGAGACACAGAATCTGAAGCACAATCCAGGCTCTGAGCTGTCAGCACAGGGCCCAGTGCGGGCCTCGAACTAGTGAACCACGAGATCATGACCTGAGCCAAAGTCAGATGCTACCAGCTGAGCCACCCAGGCGCCCCAATGGAGGAGGGCTATTTTAAAGAGAAGCAGCAGCAGGTGAAAGCACAGGGGTGTGAAGGAAGAGGCTATTTCTTATTTCCTTTTTGTGTTATATGTCTACGTTTAAAGGATCTTCTGTAAGGTTCAAAATTCAGTATGGAAATATGTAATTTTGTAAATTATAAATTGTTTTTGCTCTTTTACAGGCTGGCCTTACACCACTTCTTCTTGCGATAAATGAGAACAAAGAGCAGATGGTGGAATTTTTAGCAGAAAAGAAAGCAGATGTTTATACAGTTAATAATATTAAAAGGTGCAGTAGTTGTTTTTTTAATCTTAATATTGTTCTAGAGTGATAATTATTCAAGTCAGGAAGATTAACTTAATAAGATTCATTTATAATTACGTAGTGAAAAATGGCAACACATCATCAGTTAGGCAGAAAGCAATTATTCTGACTGGGCACCATGAAGAGGGTATAGCAGAATTCATATTCCTTGATAATGTTGACTGATGTCATTTGCAATCTTTATTTTTAAGTTAGTTCCATGCTCAGCGTGGAGCCCAACACCGGGCCTGAACTCATGACTCTGGGATCAAGACCTGAGCTGAGATCAGGAGTTGGATGCTTAACGAGCTGAGCCACCCAGTTGCCCCTGCAATCTTTTTTTGTTCCCCCCACATGATTTGATGTTAGCTAAAGGGATTTCATATGAGTTTTTAAAGGGCAGACTCTCAGCTCTTAGTTTCCTTTATGACACAATATTGGGCTTCTTAACCCTTTTATGGTATTTTTTTTAAACTTCTGCTTCATAGGGGCGCCTGGGCGGCTCAGTCAGTTAAGCATCTGAATTTGGCTCAGGTCATGATCTCATGGTTCGTGTGTTCAAACTCCACAATAGGCTCTGTGCTGACAGTGCAGAGCTTGCCTAGGATTCTCTCTCTCTCTCTCTCTCTCTCTCTCTCTATCTCTCTCTGCCCTTGCGCACACTCGTGCTCACTTTCTCTCTTTCCAAAATAATAAATAAACTTAAAAAAAAAAGAACTTCCACTTCATATATATTTTTCCCTAAAAGATGTATATTGGGGTTCCTGGTTAGCTCAGTTGGTTAAGCCTCCAACTTTAGCTTAGGTCATGATTTCATGGTTCATGGGTTCAAGCCCCATGTCTGGCTCTGTGCTAACAGATCCAGAGCCTGGAGCTGCTTCAGATTCTGTGTTTCCCTTTTTCTTTGCCTCTTCCCTGCTTGTTCTCTGTCTCTTTGTCTCAAAAGTAAATAAATGTTACCAAAAAAGATGCATATTAAACATAAATAGGAGTTGTTTTATCTTTTGGATAACTTTTTGCTTTAAATTGCTTTTTTTTTGAGGAATACTGATGTTAAATGATCCCTAAGTGATGATTAATTACTATTACCAGATATTTTGGCTCAGCAGTTTTTATCCTTTTACAGTCCAGTATATTTTTTTGACTTTATTTTTAATTGGTATGGGTAGAAAGATGAACGATAACTTTAATTGAATAGACTTTTCCTTTAATGATGATAAGTTAAAGGTGGATGATAAAAAAAAGAGATGGGCTTTAGACTCACACAGACTAGGTTTAATTCCTAGCTTTCCTGCTTGTTAGGTGTTGTGACCTTGGGAGCATTACGTATCATCAATAAATACGTTTCCTGATGTGAAAAGGAGGATAATATATCCTTCAAGGGTGGTTGGGTGTAAATAAGATTTTATATACACAGCATTTAACTGGGTGCCTACCTCATGCTTATCAGCATCATTAACTATATAGTTAATGACTATTTCATTACCAGTAGCATTAAAATATTATCATTTTAAGCCTGCAGATAGTTTTTATACTTACTTGACCTCTAGATGGCTTTGAAATTCACTGTATCAGATGAAGGAAGAAATGGGGAATTCTTTTTCAAAATCTTTACCTATTCAGAGAAGTGACCTGAGCGCAGTTTCTGATTCATCAAAGGACTTTAAATTAGCAACTTCCATAATACATTACCCAAGTGGGACAAGAAGCTTCGTTTTCATCCCTTCATTTTAGCCTCGGAGATAATTTACAAAGATGGACACTTGAACATGTAAACGGTCAATTCTATACAGATAGGCAAGATATTAACCTGATAAAATATATCAGATTGGCTGTTTAAAGATCTCTAAATTCCCAAGAGTGACGTTATCTCTCTGTTATTTTAGAACAGCCCTCATGTTTGCTGCAACTACTAAATCAGCAAATATAGTCAGGCTTCTTCTAGAGCACGATATGGATGCCTTCTCTCAAGATATGTGTGGATGGAGTGCTGATGAATATGCTCTTAATGGTTTATTATATCTTTATATTAAAATGCTAGTTATTACTACACTGAGGTTTCAAGTAATTGACCTGTTACCTCTTATGTAACAGATGGGATTTCATAGTTTGGTTCAGGCAGTTTTGGAATGGCAGTGAGTTAGTCCACAGCATTAGCCAGAAATCAAGCAAAAGACTAGACTAGTTAGAAGTAGGAATGGGTTCAGGATTCTTGATCTCAGGACTTTTGAGACCTTTATCCTTAAGGATCCTAACCTTATCCATTTCATTCCGGAAACGTGTAATCCCTATGCGTGGGGTACAATGAATGTTACATCTCTGTTTTTTTATAACTAGTTACTTGGATCTTGGAATGTTCTGTTTTGTAGAAAACCCTGTACTTTCCTTTGAGAGCTATCTCCTGTACTCTGTCCCTGGAATTTTCCAAGAACCGAAGGAGCACCCTCCGATCACAGAGACAGTCCTCTTTCACAAGTCATTTGGAGGGGAAAAAGGACATTCTAATCATTCTACTGTTGCCTTTGATTCTGTTGCTGCAGGATTGCTATTGAAACTGGTTCTGCAGTCTGGTCATGATTGACCTTTGCTCCCAGGATGCCCTTGCTGATCCAGACTTTTCAGTCTTCATGGTGATCCACATGTAGACTTCAAAGTGACAACTCTTTTTAGTTCACTACACATGCACATATGGTCAGTGGCTATTCCAAAGCACCAGCACCCTGTTCTGGCAGCTAGGCATCCTGGCTTTAGCCAACAGCCCTTTCCCTACACACTCAAAAACCTTACGTGGAACCCATTTCTTAGCACAGACATTCATTATGAGTTACCCTTTGAGGATCTTGTTTGTCTTTTCTGCCAGAAGATGGTAGTTGGGACCATTCTAAGCTGTCAGAGAGGTTGAAATAATGCTACAGGGAGAGATCAGACTTTCCTTTCTCCTTTGTTAGTAGATCTGTCCCCCTGCCTCCTTCTTCTCTTTCTTTTTTAAGTAAGCTCCGTGCCCAGCGTGGAGCCCAGCATGCGGCTTGAACTCATGGCCCTGAGATCAACACCCAGGCTGAGATCAAGAGGTAGATGCTTAACTGACTGAGCCACCCAGGTGTTCCTGTACCCCTGCTTTAAATCCTGTGCGGCATCTTTTCTTAGGTCATGGAAAGTCTCAGATTGCCCTTCCCAGAGTAATCGGTACCACCTTGCCTGAGAGGCCATGTTTTGGGTATCATATCTCATGAAATCCTCTGATCAGCCTTGTAAAATAAGGCAGTAAGATACTTGTTTTAAGGAAGAAGACTTTGAGCCAAACAGAAGTGGTTTATCCAAGAAGAAATAGCTATTGGTGTAGAGCTAGGACTTCTGAGTTTAAAACACTTTCCATTATGGCAAGCTAATTCTAATTTGCTAAGCTATAATGCCCTCAATTCATGACTGGTTCATCTTTCGGTTTTTTCTTCTTTAACTCCATGCTTAATGAAAAGTTTATAGAACGTAGACATTTGAGGTATATGGGGTAATTCAAGTTTTGATATTAGCTCTGCTATTATTTGAAATACTCTAAGAATTTGATATATTTAGTAAATGTTTTTCATGTCAGTATTAAAATAGTAATATTATTTATCACCCTTTGTTATACATAGCGATTACCACCCAATCTCCAGTTATAAAGAAGAAAAGACACCAAAAAATTCTTCCCAAAGTTGCCGTCCAGGTAAGACTTTATGTAGTGAATTTCTCTTGGTTGTCCCAACATAGGTAAAGTCAGAGTAAGGAAGTTTTGATAATGAAAGAACAATGAAGAAAAAAACACCCATGTGTAAATTGCATGTGTATTTTTCTCTTTCTTAATTTCTTTCTTCTTAGTCTAATAATCAGAATTATTTAAGAAGTTAATTATAAGTAATTGAAAATATGAGGCAGTTTTATGCGAAAAGAAATTCCTTATTTTACTCATGATCCCTAAAATACCATATGATATCTTTGTGTAAATAAGAAAAACATATTTTTTAAATGTTTATTTTTGAGAGAGAAAGAAAGAGAGAGTGACCAGGAGAGGGGCAGAAGGAGGTGGACAGAGAATCCAAAGCAGGCTCCACTACTGACAGCAGAGAGCCCAATGTGGGGCTCGAACTTATGAACCACAAGATCATGACCTGAGCCAAGGTTAGATGTCTAACCAACTGAGCCACCTAGGTGCCCCAGGAGAAAAAGATTTTTAAGTTAGTATGTTTTAAAATTTCTTCCATAAACATCTAATAACAAATTGCACTTTCTTTAAATATGGAACTTTTCTGTAATTTTTACAAATGGATTGTATTTAGTAAATATTATTACATAGTAATTGGTCTCATTAAAAAATGAACCATCCTTAAAACTGGGAATTCTACAATACTTACCTGGTACTGTGAACAAATGGCAAGTAGTAAGAACTGCAAAACTTAGCGAGTGTGCAGCAGTGCCAGTGAAGCTGTCTTTTACGGATAGCTAGCAATAGTACAGAGGAAACACAATGCCTTATTGAGAAGCATAGGTTATTTTACATATTGTATCAACAAGTTCTCACCATTATCAACTTCATTCCTCATAAATCAAAACAGAATGAGAGGGGCGCTTGGGTGGCTGAGTTGGTTAAGTGTCCAGCTCTTGATTTCAGCTCAGTTCACAATCTTACCGTTGGTGAGTTCGAGTCCCATGTCAGTCTTCTCTGTCGGGCTCTTTGCTGACATCTCAGAGCCTGCTTGGGATTTTCTCTTTCCCTCTCCCTCTGCCCTTCCCCTGTGCATGCATGCTCTGTCTCTCTCAAAATAAATAAATATTTAAAAACAACAGCAACAACGATTCTGGAATGAGATATGTTGACTTCATTACAACAATGTTTTCTTCTCTTTGTTGGATAATTGTCATGACAGTGTAATTTTGTTAGAATTTGGTACTCTGTCGCCATTAGTCAAAAGATTATCATACTAAATATTCAGATAGGGCACATGGGCTCAAGAAATTATAATCAAAGCACAAAAAAAAAACATTAAAAAAACACAGTCTCTATACTCCAGGAGTTTGTTATTGCCACTGTCATTTTCATTATTTACTTTAGTTAGTGCTTACTATGTGCCAGAGTCTCATAGAGCTTATAATTATCATGGTTCTTTTTTTATTGGCATTTGTTCCAGTTACTTTAAGTTCATGGTGAGGAATTAGAGTTTTCAAAGACTGAGTAGAATCTAAGGTAAATATGCAGAGTGAGGAGTAAGTTTGCCAGGTAAAGAAGCAGAATGACGATGTTTGGCAGGAGGAACATCTGTCACGATTCCGTGTTTGGTGGAGTAAACAGCAGAGCAAAGGCTGAGGTGTATGAGTGAACTTTGCAGGATTCATGAGCAGTTCAGTGTTGCTGGTATGTAAAGTGTGCTATGGGAATGGTTGGGAATGAGGTGAATACTTAGCTAAGGCAAGCTTATGAAGGTTTTTCAGTGCTGTAGGAAGGAGTAGATCTTACCCTGTAGGCCTTGGGAAACTTATCAGGTAGAATGCTTTTAGTGGCAAATAATAGGTGACTTACACCAGTGACTGAAACGGTAGGAAGCAGAATTGTTTGGAAGCTTCGGTGATGTCATCAGGATTCCGGTTGTCTCTTGTTCAGTTTTGGAGTTGGTGGTATTTTTATCTTTCCCTTCCTGATCGGCTCATAAGCAGCAGCTCCAGGCATCATATTCTCACAGGACAATGTCCAATGGCTGGAAGGACTGTTTTTCTTTATGTGTTTATTTTACCTAGGAAGAGGCTTGCAGTAGACTCCCTCAAACATTTTAAAGACTAGGTTACATCACATGCTCATTCCTAAACTAGTCACTTTCTGAAGCTGGGGTGAGACCACCTTCTTTGTGTACTAGGACAATGAATATCCAAATACAGTTGTGATTCTTTAGCAAGAATGAACAGTATGGAATGGCTCTTAGGGAGGGAGTCAGCAGTATTTGATGCAGGGGTTTTGGAGAATTTGAGGCAGACGAGTAATAAGATTAGATTTGGGTTAGGACACTCTGGTTATGGCATAAAATTGGGATCCACCAAACTTTTTTCCTAAAGGGCCAGTGACTATTTTAGATGATGTGGTCTCTCTGCTTGGCCATTGTAGTGTGAAAGCAGCCGTAGCAATATGTCAGTGAAGACATGTGACCGTGCTGCCATGAAACTTTATTTACAGAACCAGATGGCAGGTTGGATTTGGCCTGTGGCTGTACTTTGCTGAACCCTCACATAGAGGATAGATTGAAGGAAGCCACATAAAGAGACGGGGAGGCAAAGGAAGCTCTTGTTTTCTTAGCCTAGTATTAGTCCATTATGAAATTTTCACCTATCTTTACTGAAAAAGTCAGGAGACTCAATTTAGTCAATTAAAAAACCTTTTTCTTCTGGGCCTTATGTCTTTCTCATTTGTTTTGCTTAAAATTTTTTAAAATTCTATTTATTTATTTATTACATTCATTTACATTTATTTCCTTTTGAGAGACAGAGAGAGACAGAGCACAAGTGGGGGAGGGGCAGAGAGAAGGAGACACAGAATCCGAAGCAGGCTCCAGGCTCTGAGCTGTCAGCACAGAGCCCGACGCGGGGCTCGAACTCACAAACTGTGAGTTCACGACCTGAGCCGAAGTCGGACGCTCAACCAACTGAACCACCCAGGCGCTCCGCTTAAAATTATTTTATTCATTTAAGAAATAACAATAATAGTTGGTGGCTTTTTTTTTTTCTACTCTTTCTTTTTTACCCCTGCGAGAGACATCAGTTACGAGCTCATGTTTGAGTAGGGCAGTGTCGGGAAATATACAGCAGAGACAGAAACGGTATAGTTAATACGATTTTGTGATTCTAGAATATAAAAAGTTAAGGAGAAGAGTGAAATCTAAGAAGATTCATAGGTTTCCAGGTTGTGCACTGGCTTTTCACTTGGACATGAAGAATGAGTAGGATTTTATCAGATGAATAGAGGAGGGTAGCGGGAATAGGGAAGACTAGTATTTTTCTGAATATGTTGAATTTGATGGAATATCCACATAGCGTAATTGGATAATTGAATAATCGGAGTTTTCAGCTGGAGATAGACCTTCAAGATGGGAGATGCAGATTTGAAATAATCTGATTAAGCTTATTAGGCAAAGTCATAGCTCGGATAAAGATTGAGCTTGTCCTTGATAGAGAACATGTAGAGTGAGTACACAGAGGCTCCACATAACATACCAGTTCCTGTACATGCATAATCTCACCTATTGTCGACATCCTGTACCACAGTGGTACATTTTTAATATATATTTTTTCAAGTTTATTTATTTTGAGCGAGAGAGTATGCATGTGTGTGAGCAGGAAAGGAGCAGAGAGAGAGGGGAGGAAGAATCCTGTGCTGTCAGCACAGAGCCTGATGTAGGACTTGATCCCATGAACTGTGTGAGGTCGTGACCTGAGCTGAGATCAGGAGTTGGACGCTTAACCAGCTGAGCTACCCAGGCACCCTGACGGTGGTACATTTGTATATTTACACTAACTCATCATTTTCATGCAAAGTCTCTAATTTACATTAGTCTTCAGTCTTGGCGTTATACATTCTGTGAGTTTTAACAAATGTATAAAGATGTGAATCTACTATTGTGGTGTCATGTGAAATAGTTTCACTGTCTTAAAAGTCCCCTGTGCTGTGCCGGTTCATCCTTCCCTTCGTCCCAACCCTTTAACTCCATAGTCTTGCTTTTTCCAGAGTGTCATATAGTTAGAATCATACAGTGGATATCTTTTTGAATGTTTAAAAAATTAAAATTCCAAGGTGATTGTATGTAGTCATTCAAGATCTTCTTTGCTCTTTGTTTTGTTTTGTTCCTCACAGTGGGATCTGATGACATGTGCCTTACATGAAAAAGCATGATTTCTCTAGATATTTGTCACATAATGGGGAGGGTTGAGAAAAATGGCATCATGTACTACTGCATAGCACTAACACTGGGACCATCCTCCTCTATGAGGTGGGTCTAGATAAACTCTCTGGCAATGAAAGGAGACCGTCTCAAGAGTTATAACATTGTAAAACTAGAATCACAAATCTTTCATACTTACCTTGCAATTGGAAATAAGGCCAGAGAGAGTCTGTTTGCAATGTTTTGGCCATGCTGCAAAGGACAATAGCTATAGGCCAAACTTTGTGAGGGGATGTTTCATCCTAAGCGGAACAGTGCCTGCGGAAGAGCTGGGGAAGTTCTGCTGTGTTACAGCAAAATAAGTATACTCCCTTTTAACTCCTCCTAGTGGTGGAAGTTCAGAAAAATCAGGCTATTTAAGTTTGACACTGTCGGTTTATGATAATTATTTTGTGAATGATACCATTTTCCTCCAGTGTCATAGGATCAGTTATGGTCATTGTAAATATCAGTTCACTGGTAGGTATCAAATTCTGATAAAAACCATTCTTGCTTTCGGTAGATATAGAGGAGAAAGCAAGATTTCTTAGTGCACGAAGCCTACCGTTCATATAATTAACACTGACTCTAGTGTGGTTTCCAGGTGTGGTCCCAAAGGAATACTTTTTAACAAGTCATTAGTCTTAAACTTTTAATTTCCTATATTTTTCTATTGTTGATTTAAAATGTATTTTTCTTTTTTCTTTAATAGCAGATGAGTGTTCTGAGGAAGACTCCTTAATAAGCAGGTAGGATTTTTATGGATTTTTAAAAATTACTTCTGTTGGGGCGCCTGGGTGGCTCAGTTGGTTGTGTCTGACTCTTGAATTCAGCTCAGGTTTGTGAGTTCAAGCCCCACCTCGGGATTTGCACTGTCAGCCCACGTGGGATTCTCTCTCTGTCACTCACTGGCTCTCGTGTGTGTGTGCGCGCACTCAAAATATAAACAAACAAACAAATAATTATGTGTTACCTAAGGGAATGCAGAGAAAAGAAGCATTTGTTGAGTGTTCTACTCCAGGCTAGACACTAAATCATATGCTTAACATTTGTTAAGTTATATAGTCATTATATAGCTTTGCAAAGTAGCTGTGTTATCATAGTCTACTTTTTATTAATTAGGCACCTGTGGTTCCGAGAGGTTGATTACTCGACCCATGATTCCATAGTTAATGAGTCATTGACCCGTGGTTTGACTGTCAGCCTGTGTAGCTTCCACATCCACTCTCTTGTTTCTCAGTAGCACTGGGATCATAGCTACAGATCCTAGTCAGATCAACTCAGAATGTTAACTCTAATTTAGAGTTTTCTTAAGAAAGCAGGTTAGTCCAAGCATTTGTCCTAATATATATTTGACAACTAGTGGTAAGTCGAAGTAATTAGTGCAGTGGTAACTAGTCTCTTGTTTTTACCATCAAAGATTTTAGGGGCGCCTGGGTGGCTCAGTCGTTTGAGCGTCTGACTTCGGCTCGGGTCATGATCTCATGGTTCATGGGTTTGAGCCCCGCGTTGGGTTCTGTGCTGACAGCTCAGAGCCTGGAGCCTGTTTCAGATTCTGTGTCTCCCTCTGTCTCTGCCCCTCCCTTGTTCTCACTCTGTCTCTCTCTGTCTCAAAAATAAAAATAAAACATTAAAAAAAAAAGATTTTAGGGTGGATCTCAGTTAGCTATGGCCACGGTATCACAGCTTTTACATAAGCAAGACCTAATCAGGCACGTTCTTAGATGTAGTGATATCTCCTCTTCTGGAGATGAATGAGTTTTCTGTAAGTGAAGGATATCTAGGTATAGACCATGGTATGTTAATTACATTCAGCATCTATTTAGAGGATATTTCTATATGATTCTCTGCTTCCTGACTTCCCAGTCTGGTTTTCCCTTTGGGCTAGTACCCCTTGACTAGTACTATGAAGCTTTTTCTTTTTTTGTAGACTTTTCCCGTGGCTTTCTATACTATTTTTTTTTTTTTTGCTTTTTTACTTTCTTTTCTGCTTTTCTTGGTATCTCTCCTATCCCATTATATTTTCCAATTCTGCCAGCCACGTACTCTCCAGTTTTCTATAGGGAAAATCAAAAGCACACAGGATCTCAAGATTTAAGGAACCTTAGAGATTGATTAATCAAAATGCCCTCTGGTACTTCAACCGATGTGTAACATCCTTACCAAATGGTTGTTTAATTGGAAAATTTGAAACTCCAAAGAGATTAAAGAGACTTATTTGGTTATGATAAATGATAGAAATCAGATTTAAATTCAGGTTTCTTTCTTTTTTTTTCATCGTGTAGGTGAATGTTTTACTGATAGAAAGCTGGGGAGTAGATCTAGTGAACACAGTGAAGGAGGGTAGGAATCGAATTAGCAGAGGAGACCAGGTTTCAAGAAGAACAACACTGAGTTGGATAGGAATAAGAGTTTTAGAGAAGATGTCAGAATATTGGGATTTATGACAAGTTAGATAAATATGGACTACAGGAATTTAGGACCCAGGATACTGGAAGGTGTTTAGAAAGGCATATTAAAATAGAGTTCAGGAGGGTCCTGAACAGCTTTCTGCTGTTTTGTTTGTTGGCTTAATTGAAGGTACTAGCATACTTCAGATTTTCTGTTGAGAGATATTAAAATCATTTGAGCTACTGGGAAGAGTCTCTTTACAGCAAATTGGAATGTGTTATCATCTACTTCCACCCCAACTTACAGAGGGTGGCTTAGATCCTCTCAAGTAATAGGGGGCGGAGATTTCTGAACTACAGAGATGTATGGCTCAAGGCAGCTGTCTCCTCACTCCGCTTCTTTTCATAAATCTGTGATGCCCTTCCCATATACAGGTAGGATTGAGCAGGGGTAGACTGGCTTGTCAAATCTGTAACGGAGCTTCATCTGGATAGTTGGTAATATGCCTACGTTGAGGTGACTGTGTGGATGACTCAGACTCCATTCAGCTTGTTCTCCAGCAGCAGGACATAGCTCCTACCCTTGGTCATTTGAGCCCATTCTTGTTTTAGGAGTCTGTGCCTTCATAGGCTAAAGATTTAAAGGTTGGAGAGTGTCACCGAGCTGTGCCGATGAGTGATGTAGGAGTGAGAGCTCGTAGGAAAGAAAATATTCAGGCAGTGTATAGAGAAATAGAGGCACAACTACCAGGACTATTTTTATTAGTTCTCTCCTTGGGTATCTGAATGCCCCTGAAGGTTTTTAAGGTCTTGCCAGTTCATATGGACCTAAATAAGGCAAGACCTGTGTAGGAAAAAAGTTGGACTTTATACTTTTTAATCTTTTAATCTCTTGGAATAGTATTTTCAATAATAACATAGAAATTTGTTCTTTAACCTTTGTATATTTACTTAAACTGAGATATAGTTGACACGCAATGTAATATGTGATTCAACAACTCTGTATGTTACACTGTGCTCACCGTAAGTGTAGCTGCCATCTGTTAATGTATAACGCTATTACACTACCATTGACTATATTCCCTATGCAGTACCTTTTATCCCTGTGATTTACTCAGTCTATAACTGGAAACCTGAACTTCCCTCTCCCCTTCACCCATTTTGTCCATCCCCCAACCTCCCCTCCCTTCTGGTAACCATCAGTTCTCTGTATTTATGGGTCTGTTTCTGTTTTTCTCTGTTTGTTCATTTGTTTCTTTTTTTTTTTTGATTCTACGTATAAGTGAAATCTTATAGTATTTGTCTTTTCTCTGTCTGATTTATTTCACTGAGCATAATACCCGCTAGATATCTATCGATCCATGATGTTGCAAATGGCAAGATCTCATTCTGTTTTATAGCTGCGTAATATTCCAGTGTGTGTGTGTGTGTGTGTGTGTGTGTGTGTGTGTGTGTGTGAGATCATCTATTGATGGACACTTGGGTTGCTCCCATATCTTGGCTATTGTAAATAATGCTACAATGAAGATAGGGCTGCATATGTCTTTTCAAAGTAGTATTTTCATTTTCCTTGGGTAAATAAATACTCAGTAGTGGAATTACTGGATCATATGATATTTCTATTTTTAATTTTTTGAGGAACCTCCATACTGTTTTCCACAGTGGCTATACCAGTTTACATCCCATCACCAGTGCACAAGGTTTTTTTTCCCCCCCATATCCTGACCAAAACTTGGTGTTTCTTGTGTTTTGAATTTTAACCCTTCTGACAGATGTAAGGTGATAAGTCATTGTGGTAACTTTTATACATTTAATGTTCAAACATTTCAGAGAATTCCCTCCTGCCTGTCACACTTGGTTATGGGAATTAAGACTGGCTCTTTATTGGATATTCCACAGGTTAGGAGAGGTGGGGGCAAAATAGATCACTAAAAGCTTTTTTAAAACAGGGACCAAATTTTGAAAGATCTGTACTCTGGAAACTCGAAGACACTGATGAAAGAAATGGAAGATGACACTAAGAAATAGAAAGACATTCCATGCTCATAGATTAGAAGAATACATATTTTTCAAATGTCTATACTACCCAAAGAAATCTACAGATTTAATGCAATTCGTGTCAAAATACTAACACCATTTTTCACATAGCTAGAAAAATAATCCTAAAATTTGTACAGAACCACAAAAGACCTAGAATGGCCAAAGCAACATTGAAAAAGTACTGGAGGTATCACAATTTCAGATTTCAATTTATATTACAAAGCTGTAATACTCAAAACAGTATGTATTGGCATAATAATAGTCACAAAGAACAATGGAATAGAACAGAAAACCCAAAAATAAATCCACAACTGTATGGTCGGTCAGGTAATCTTCAACAAACAGGAAATGTCATACACTCTGGGTCTAAAGTTCTCTCTTGTCTTAATAAGACAGCGGGAGGCAGGATTAAAAAATAGGAGAGAGAGATGGCTAATGTCCGGGAAAAGACAAGAGCCCCGAGTAAGGGTCCTTGCCCTGTATTTATTAAGATCAGAAGGCTTACAAATGTGATGGGCGTGCACAAAGAGACGAAGAAACTGTGAACCATTAACTTATGGGCATCAAGAAAAGTGGGGGGGGGGCGGTTTGAAGGTGTACAGTGTTCGGGGCTATAAAACAAAATCCAGGTGCCAGGCAGATGTGCAGATGGTTGTTAAAGGCTGATAGGAGATGCCCTGTCTGTTTTTCTTAGCTGGCCTTGGGGAGAAGACAGATAGGGGAAATAACCTCAGGGTTAACAACACATAGTTTCTTTTGTCAACCATCTCTGCTATGGGCTGCTTAGCCTGCAGTGCAGCAGTCTATAGTCCAATTTACTTGTTTTGCCTAACTTGGCCCTATTCCCCTGGGAAAGCAGCTTCTCTGCTATAGTACTAAATCAGGGGGCATTTTTGCCTTGCATGTCTAATCTTGTGTACCTCATACACCTTTGTATTGGGAGCCTTTGCACCCGCTTGTATCTTGGGTGTTTGACCATCACTCTCTATCTTTGGTGTTCAGCATCCCCCTATTCTTGGGGTGTCGTTGCACCATACTATTATCGGGGTGCTAATGCACTGCCCTGTTCTCTGGGTGCCCTTGCACCATCCTATTCTTGAGGTGCCAATTATGTTTACCCAAACTGGTGTGAGCATTCTATGGCTTTATTTCTCTATGCCTGTTTACCCATTGGTATAAGCCCAGGGGATTCCTAAGTCTATTCCCCACAAGGAAAGACTATCCAGTGGGGAAAAGGCAGTCTCTTCAACAAATGATGTTGGGAAAACTGGACAGCCACATGCAAAAGAATGAAACTGTACCAATGTCTTTACCATACACAAAACTAAACACGGGGTGCCTGGGTGGCTCAGTCAGTTAAGCGGCCGACCTCAGCTCAGGTCATGATCTCACGGTTCATGGGTTCAAGCCCCGAGTTGGGCTCTGTGCTGACAGCTCAGAGCCTGGAGCCTGCTTCGGATTCTGTGTCTCACTCTTTCTCTGACCCTCTCCTCCTCACACTCTGTGTCTCTCTCAAAAATAGATAGACATTAAAAAAAATTATTAAAAAAAAAACAAAACTAAACTCAAAATGAATTAAAGACCTGAATATGAGACCTGAGACCATAAAAATCCTGGAAGACAGCACAGGCAGTAATTTCTCTGACGTTGGCTGTAGCAACATTTTGCTAGTTATGTCTCCGGAGGCAAGGGAAATAAATCAAAAATAAACTATAGGGACTACATCAAAATAAAAAGCTTTTGCACAGTGAAGGAAACAATCAAAACTAAAAGACAGCCTATGGAATGGGAGAAAATATTTGCAAATGACATCTCCAGTAAAGGGTTAGTATCCAAAATGTATAAAGAATTGATATAAATCAACCTCCACCCCGCCAAAAAAAGCCCAGTTTAAAAATGAGCAGAAGACATAAACATTTTTCCAAAGACAACATACAGATGGTCAACAGACACATGAAAAGATGTTCCTCAAAAGTACGATGAGAGACCACCTCACACCTGTCAGAATGGCTAAAACCCAAAACACAAGAAGCAAGTGTTCACAGGGATATGGAGAAAAAGGAAACCTCTTGCACTGTTCGTAGAAATGCAAATGGGTGAAGCCACTGTGGAAAACACTATGGAGTTTCCTCAAAAAATTAAAAACAGAACTATCCTATGATCTAGTAATTGCACTACTGGATACTAACCAAAAAATACAAAAACATGAATTCAGTGGGATACATGCACCTCTGTGTTTATTGCAGCATTATTTATAATAGCCAGCGCAAATGTCCATTGACAAGTGAATGGATAAAGAAAACGTCATATATGTGTATATATATTTATATATATACGTACACAATGGAATGTTATTCAACCGTGAAAGAATGAAATCTTGCCATTTGCAGTGATGTGGTTGGAGCTAGAGGGTATTATGCTAAGCAAAGTCAGAGAAAGACAAATACCATATGATTTTACTCATGTAGAATTTAAGAAACAATAAATGAGCAAAGGGAAAAAAAGGGAGAGACAAACCAAGAAACAGGCTCTTAACTCTAGAAAACAAACAGATGGTTACCAGAGGGGAGGGGAGTGGTGCGAACGGCGAAATAGGTGATGGGGATTAAGGGGTGCCCTTGTCATGATGAGCACTGGCTGAGTATGGAATTGGTGAATCACTATATTGTACAACTTAAACTAATAGAACACTGAATGTTAATGATACTGGCATTAAAATAAAAAATTAAAAAAACAGAGTCCAAATTTTAATCATATCAAGAAACTTCATTTAATAAACAGTTGACCTTTCAATTATTTTTTTTTAATTAATGAACTTGTTTTTGTTGTATATTTTTGCTCTAAAGGCTTTCCAACAAACCTGATGTTGATGATTCATGGCCTACATCAGACAGTGAAGACTACAATTTTGGTACCAAGGTAACGTACTCTCTTGTGAAACTAATTTTCCTGCTCTGAATTTAGTTTTCTATCTTATTTACTCGTAAAATTTAACAGTAGCCGGTTTTTTTTATCATTTTATGTTTATAATGGAAAGTTAGCAAGAACAAACCACTTTATGGAAATATGACCAGTTGAGTTTTTTGTTTTGTTTTTCTTTGGTAAATACTAGAGGTAGAGACTGATAAAAGAATGGGCTGGAAAATATATAATGACAGGAAAATTATATTGGGAAAAGCTTTCCCATAATAGAGGAAATATGACATTTGGTTAAGGAGAAGGATTCTTATGTGAGTTTGAAATTATACTAACATGACTTTTATAATACTCATGCCTAAATGAAATCTTTAGTGGATCCAGTTATCTACTGTAGGTTTTTTTCCTTGGGCACTTTTTATATTGATAGGATATAGTTTTTTCCTTTGTCTTTATCCTTTGTTCTACATTTAAACTAAAATAATATTAGAAATTATAGAAATTTAGATATATAAATTATTTCTCAACATTTATATTACAAAGGTATTTCACTATGTTGTTTAAAAAAAATTTTTTTTTTTTTGAGAGAGAGAGACAGCGTGAGCAGGGGAGGGTTAGAGAGGGAGACACAGAATCTGAAGACAGGCTTCAGGCTCGGAGCTAGCTGTCAGCACAGAGCATGACGCAGAGCTCGAACCCACAAACCGTGAGATCATGACCAGAGCCGAAGTCGGATGCTTAACCGACTGAGCCACCCAGGCGCCCCATATTTCATTATGTTTTTGAAATAACTCCATTACGAGTATAGTTAAAATTCTGCATCTAGTTGAAGAATACATGTTTTGCTTAAAATAATAGCTCTATAAGCAAAAGCTGTTCATAACCATGTTATAAAATTTCTAATTTCAGAAATCTTGCATATTATATTTCTTAAAATATCTACTCCTAGTCCTTGATTCAGATTCTAAAATCTGAAGTTTCAGACATTTTATATTGATTTAAATACTCATTTTTTATGGTTTATTGTCAAGTTGGTTTCCATTAAACACCTAGTACTCATCCCCACAATTGCTCTCCTCCATTCCCATCATCCCCCTTCCCCTTTCCCCCTCCTCCTTCAGCCCTCAGTTTGTTTTCAGTATTCAAGTCTCATGATTTGCCTCCCTTCCTCTCCCTATTTCCCCCATTTCTCATCCCCCATGGTCCTCTGTTAAGTTTCTCCTTTTCCACTTATGAGTGAAAACATATGGTATCTGCCCTTCTCTGCCTGACTTATTTCACTTAGCATGACACCCTCGAGGTCCATCCGTGTTGCCACGAATGGCCAGATTTCATTGTTTCTTGTTGCCATGTAGTATTCCATTGTATATATAAACCACATCTTCTTGATCCATTCATCAGTCGATGGACATTTAGGCTTTTTCCATGATTTGGCTACTACCGAGAGTGCTGCTATGAACGTTGGGGTACATATGCCCCTATGCGTTAGCACTTCTGTATCCCTTGGGTAAATCCCTAGCAGTGCTATTGCTGGGTTATAGGGGAGTTCTATTGTTATTTTTCTCAGGAACCTCCACACTGTTTTCCAGAGCGGCTGCACCAGTTTACATTCCCACCAACAGTGTAGGAGGGGGCCCGTTTCTCCACATCCTCGCCAGCATCTATAGTCTGATTTGTTCATTTTAGCCACTCTGACCTGCATGAGGTGGTATCTCAGTGTGGTTTTGATTTGTATTTCCCTGATGATGAGTGATGCTGAGCATCGTTTTATGTGCTTGGTCATCTGGAGGTCCTCGTTAGAGAAGTGTCTGTTCATGTCTTCTGCCCATTTCTTCACTGGATTATTTGTTTTTCGGGTGTGGATTTTGGTGAGTTCCTTGTAGATGTTGGATACTAGCCCTTTATCCGATATGTCATTTGCAACTATCTTTTCCCATTCCGTCGGTTGCCTATTAGTTTTATTAATTGTTTCCTTTGCAGTGCAGAAGCTTTTTATCTTGATGAGGTCCCAATAGTTCATTTTTGCTCTTGATTCCCTTGCCTTTGGGGATGTGTCAAGTAGGAAATTGTAGCGGTTGAGGTCAAGGAGGCTGTTTCCTACTTTCTCCTCTAGGGTTTTGATGGTTTCCTGTCTCACATTGAGGTCCTTCATCCATTTTGAGTATATTTTTGTGTGTGGTGTAAGAAAGTGATCTAGTTTCATTCTTTTGCATGTTGTCCAGTTCTCCCAGCACCATCTGTTAAAGAGCCTGTCTTTTTTCCATTGGATACTCTTTTTCTGCTTTGTCAAAGATTAATTGGCCATACATGTGTGGGTTCAATTATGGGTTCTCTATTTTATTCCATTGGTCTATGCGTCTGTTTTTGTGCCAATACCATATTGTCTTGATGATGACAGCTTTGTAGTAGAGGCTAAAGTCTGGGATTGTGATGCCTCCCGTTTTGGTTTTCTTCTTCAATATTACTTTGGCTGTTCGGGGTCTTTTGTGGTTTCATACAAATTTTAGGATAGTTTGTTCTAGTTTTGAAAAGAATGCTTCTGCAATTTTGATTGGGATTCCACTGAATGTGTAGATTGCTTTGGGGAATAATGACATTTTAACAATATTTATTCTTCCAATCCATGAGCATGGAATGTTTTTCCATGTCTTAGTCTCTTCTTCACTTTTCTTCATAAGTTTTCTATAGTTTTCATCGTATAGATCTTTTACATTTTTGGTTAGGTTTATTTCTAGGTATTTTATGGTTTTTCGTGCAATTGTGAATTGGGTCAGTTTCTTGATTTCTCTTTCTGTTGCTTCATTATTGGTATATAAAAATGCAACCGATTTCTGTATGTTGATTTTGTACCCTGCGACTTTGCTGAATTCATGGATCAGTTCTAGTAGGCTTCTGGTGGAGTCGGTTGAGTTTTCCATGTAGAGTATCATGTCATCTGCGAAAAGTGAAAGTTTGACTTCCATCTTTGCCAATTCGTATGCCTTTTATTTCCTTTTGTTGTCTGATTGCTGATGCTAGGACTTTTAG
>CM053571.1:132618962-132680411 GCA_028646485.1 Cryptoprocta ferox
AGATCAATTCAAGTTAGGTCTGAGGGGAGTTTGCTGTGTCTGTTTCCTTCCCCAGATTGGGGAAGTTCTCGGCTATAATTTGTTCAAGTACCCCTTCAGCACCTTTCTCTCTTTCTTTTTCTTCAGGAATTCCTGTGATACGGATATTGTTACGTTTGAGTCTATCACTCAGTTCTCGAAGTCTCCTTTCATGCTCCTGGATCAATTTATCTTTTTCTCGGCTCCCTCTTTTTCTATAATTGTGCCTTCTAATTCGCCTATTCTACTCTCTGCCTCTTCAATCCGTGCAGTGGCCGCCTCCATGTTATTATGCACATCATTTATAGCATTTTTTAATTCGTCACAACTATTTTTAAGTTCCACAGTCTTTGTAGCAGTAGCTTCTCTGATGTCTTTCATGCCTTTTTCCACCCCAGTGATTACTTTTATGACAATTGTTCTAAATTCTTGCTCAGTTTTGTTGCTTAGATCTGTTTTGAGCACTTCTGTGGCTGTGACTTCTTCCTGGAATTTCTTTAGAGGAGAGTTCTTCCGTTTCGTCATTTTGGCTAGGTTTCTGTCTCTTGTCAGTTTTAAAAGCTAGTTATGCACTCTGCACCTGTGAGTATTGCTATATTAAGGGAGGCTCATTGTCCAGGGCCTGTCCGTTCAGGAAGTGTTCTTTCAATGGTGTCCCTTGGTCTCTCTTGTTGCGCCTTTGGTTATTTTATTTCCCTACTCGTAGTGATATTTAGGACTCTCCACCCTGTGTACTTTGGCTTGTTTCTGGAGGTAGCCCTATGAGGATGTCTTCTTAGTGGACTCTTTCACTTTTCCTCCCAGACTCTTGCAGTTCAGTGTCCTATGGCTTCAGTCCTTCTTTGTTTGAGAGATGCAGGCAGGCAAAAAGTACGGAGCTCCCTACTTCTCCGCCATCTTGCATCTAACAATACTATATTATATATTTGAAAGCTGCTAAAAGAGTAGATCATCACAAGAAAGAAATGATAATTATGTGAGGTGGTAGAAGTATTAACACTACTGTGGTAATCATTTTACAATATGAAAGTGTATAAAATTAAGACAGGCCTACCTTACACTTACACAGTTGTATGTTAATTATATCTCAATAAATGTGGAAAAACTTCAAAAATGCAAAAGAACTCATGTCATTATATATCACTCAAAAATAGTAATAATCTGATTAGTTATGCTTTCGTTGGGGAAAAAAAATGATTTGCGGTGCCTGGGTGGCTCAGTCCGTTAAGCGTATGACTTTGGCTCAGGTTGCGATCTAACGGTTTGTGGGTTCAAGCCCCACATCAGGCTCTGAGCTGACAGCGTGCTTTGGAATCTTTATCTCCCTCTCTCTCTCTGCCCCTCCCCCACTCTCACGTTGTCTCTCCCTGTCTCTCAAAAATGAATAAACATTAAAAATAACGTTTTTTGAAATGATTTGGTAACTTTTGTATACTTTTATGCTAGTCTCTAATCCTAACATAGAAAACTGGATTGACCAAAAAGAAAATTACAATTACGTTTCCATGGGCGATATGCACGCAAGAGAATATTATTACCATATAGCTACATAAATTTCCGAAAAGAATGAAATTTCCCACAGATTATTTAGGACTTAAACATGAGCCCCTAAGAGCACCAAAAACAAAAAGAAAACTAGCGGTTGTTTTTCCAAAAAACTGTTAAAGAGATAACTTTTCAAGTGGAAATAACATCCAAGAAAACAAGGATCTTCCTGAAAGCAATTATTATTTTTTTTAATATTTTTAAATGTTTCTTTTTAATTTATTTTTGAGAGACAGAGAGAGACAGTGCGAGCAGGGGAGGGTCAGAGAGAGAGGGAAACACAGAATCCGAAGCAGGCTCCAGGCTCTGAGCTAGCTGTCAGCACAGAGCCCGACCCGGGGCTCGAACCCACAAACCGTGAGGTCATGACCTGAGCCGAAGCCGGACGCTCAACGGACTGAGCCACCCAGGCGCCCCATCCTGAAAGCAATTATTAAACAATTCCTCTCGACCCAACCTTCAGATATAAATCTGTAATTACAGAATATGAAATAGCTTTCATTTTCAACACAGTCAATAGAAGCAACTTTTAAATAGAAAGCATCTGGTTAAAGTCACCTCAAACTTAGAGGAAAAAAAAAAAAACCCTAACATGTAACCATGGTAACAAGAAGCCACCAGAATCAGTTTTAAATGTGTTAATCAATGCCCACCAGCCTTACTCACCACCCAATTTCAGCTCCTTCCTTCTGAAAGAAGGCCAAGAAGGGACAAAATCACTCCAAAACACATGCCTCGGAGTGCCAACCAATCAACAACAGTCTCACCCAAATAACCATGGTGCTTCAGATGATGACAAACCATTTAATTCTCTGAAAGTCCCCCAATCCTTAAACTCCACTCTTCCCCAAATCCTGTATAAGAAAAGCAGACTGCTCTGTTAGATAGGACTGTACATAATCAGCACAGCTCACTCTTACTTGTAAGCAATAAATTCCAACTTCATCTTTTCATTTCAGATATTGAGGGCTCATAATCCTTTGGCAAGAATTTTTTTTAAAGTCCTATAATAATTTGCCACCATCTTTTATTTTCCTTAATAAAATATAAAGGAAGTTTGCTATTCCTTTGTTGCATTTTATCATAATTAACATAAATACAGCTAAAAGAACATGTAGCAAGTAAACACAATATTGGGCCCCCACAAATCCAAAAAATGCATATAACTGGCATGTTTAATTGTCAGAATGAACCCACATCAAACTTTGTACAAGTGAGAATTAGTATTATGTGAAAAACAGTACGCACAGTTTAAACTCCATTCACTCAATAAATATTATTGAATAAGTACTACATATACTAGAACATTTTCTAGGCACTGAGGACATGGCAATGAACAGGAAACAATCCTAGTGATGAGTGAAGTAAACACACAATAACAAACTACATAGGCAAAATATACAGTATTAGAGGAGAAAAACTAAAGCAGAGAAATCAAATTTTCATGTGTTATAGGGAAAGGGGTAGTTGAAATACTAGTCAGGATGGCCAAGAAAGGCCTTGCTGAGAAAGTGACTTTTAAGCAAAATTTTTGAAGGAAAAAAAAAAAGGAAAAAGCAAGCCATGAGGTATCTGAGGGAAAGCATTCCAGATAGAGCCAAAAGCAGGGACAGAAGTATGCCCCACATGTTCAAATAATAGTGAGAAATTCAGTGTGGCTGGACAGAACGCAAGGGGGAGAAAATAGTTCAAAATCAGAGAGAGAGAGAGAAGGAGAGACCTGAGAGGAATAGATCATACAGGCCCTGTAGATATTGGGCAGAGTGTTGGCATGTACTTTGAGTGAAATGGGGGGCAATTAGGTTTTGAGCAGAGGAAGGACACAATCTGACTTATGTTTTAATAGATCCAACGTGTTTAGAATTAATGGAAACCGAGTAAAAACAAAAGAAGAAAGAAACAAACAAGAAGACCTGTTAGTTACCTATTACACCAACATAGACAACAGATGATAGTATCTTGGGCATGGAAGATGTATTTGGCTTCTGGATATATTTGAAGGAAGACCTGACAAGATTTGCTGACAGATTAGATGTGATGTGCACAAAAAAAGAAAAAGGAAAAGGAAAAGGAAAAGAAAAAGACAGGACTCAAAGATGATACCACGTTTTTTAGCAGAGCAACTCATACAACTATTATTAACTCAATTAGGAAAGACACGTAAGGCAGGTATCAAGAAAGAATATCAGTAGTTCAATTTTGGACATGTTAAGTTTGCAATACCCAATAGCTATCCAAAAAGAGATATCAAATAGGCAGTTTGATACGTGGGTCTGGAATGATGGAAAGAGATCTGGGCTGAAGATACAAACTTGAGGATCATTAGAATATACATGACTGTAAAAGGGAAACAAGATCAAAGATAAATTCCTGGAAGCCATCAATGGGTAAGGGTGGGGGATGAGGAGAAACAAGCAAATCAGGCTGAGGTGTACAGACTAGAAAAGCAGCAGGAAAATCAGGTGAAAGCTAAATGGAGACAAAATCTGGGAGGAGAGAGTTTTCCATTGGGTCAAATATTGCTGAAAGGTTAAGTAAAATGAGATGTATGAAATTATGTTTAGATTTATTAAAGTGAAAATCAATGGTAACCTTGAAAAAACAATTCTGGAGTAGTGAGAGGGAAAATTACTACAATGAATTCAAGAGTGGATGGGAGGGAAATCAGGATCAAAGAGTGTAGGTGATTCTTTTATAGATTTCATAGCTAAGTGGAATGATCACGGTTGATCTACTTTTCTAGTATTGCTGTAGTTTTCCATCATTACATAACTATTATGTAGGATTTTTGTAATATTTTGAAGCTTTAAGTTGCATACATGTAACACTAAATATTTTTTTTATGCCAGACCAAGGTACTAAATAACTCACAACATTATACGATGAGAAGATTTCCTTAAAAATTTTCTAGATATATAATGTTGTATATCTATATTATATAGATATATAACATATAGAAAATGATTACCATTTTTCTCATGCTTAGAAAGACCACAGAAAAACTAAGTTTCAAGGGCAGTATTTCGTGCTTGATAAAAATTATCTAACTCTAAGGGCACCTGGGTGGCCCCGGTCAGTTAAGCATGTGACTCTTGATTTCAGCTCAGGTCATGACCTCTAGGTTCATGAGATCAAGCCCTGCATTGGGCTCTGCACTGACAGCATGGAGCCTGCTTGGGATTCTCTCTCTCCCTCTCTCTCCGACCCTCCCCCACTCGTGTGTGCATGCTCTCTCTCTCTCTCTCTCTCAAATAAACATTTTTAAAAAGCCACCTAACTCTAGGATATATCACACTGTCCAAAATAGTCATGTTAAAATTTTATAAACAGAAGTAAAAGGGGGTGGGGATGCAGAAAATATTCTTACTTTGTAAACTGAATTTTCATAAATTATATCATTATGAAGGCACTGTTGAAAAATTCGGTGTGGTGCATGTTGAAATATATTGTCTTTACAAAGAGGATAATGGCATGCAAGCAAGGTACCTTTATAAAAATGATTCATTGCATTAGCAGCATCTTGGTTTATAGCACAGGGGTCATCAAATGTTTATACAGAATATGAGACAAGTTGCCATATGAAACCTCTTGGCAATATTCAGATTGAGTCCAACATGTGAGCACTCATGCACTGGGAACCAAAACCAAAAATCTAATAACTAGCAATTTTCTTGGTAATAAAGTAGACTGCCAGCGTAGCCAGGACTTCCTTTTGCAATTCAGTAGCTATTAAAACGTTTCTAACAAAATTTGCCTAAGACATGACATCGAACCAAATGCTTTAAATATATTGTTAAACCATCAGTACAGTATAGAACTAAATTCATTTTTTAAAATGGTCATATACTACATTACTTTATAGATGTGACAATTTTCTTCCTTAATAATGGATATTTAGCCTATCTCCAGGGTGCTTAGGTGACTCATTCCGGTGAGCATCCGACTCTTGATATTGGCTCAGGTTGTGACCTCATGGTCGTGAGATCGAGCCCTGTGTTGGCCTCTGCACCATTAGTGTGGAGTCTGCTTGGGATTCTCTCTCTCCCCCTCTGTCTCTGCCCTTCCCCAGTGCTTGGGCTCACGAGCGCGCGCACTCTGTCTCTCTCACAATAAGTAAATAAACATTTAGACTATCTCTAATTTTTTGATATGGGAATGCTATAATAAATATTCTTAACATATCTGTCCTATTATATATATAATAATATATAATAAATGTCCTTTGTGTGTGTGTGTGTGTGTGTGTGTGTTTACAGAAGTCATGTTTTCCTGGAGGATCCAGTCCTGGCAATGAAGCCATTGGAATAAAGGGATGACGTATCTGAAAAAAATTTTTTTAATGTTTTATTATTTGTTTTTGAGAGTGAGAGGGACAGAGCACAAGCAGGGAAGGGGCAGAGAGAGAGGGAGACACAGAATCTGAAGCAGGCTCCAGGCTCTGAGCTGTCAGCACGGAGTCTGATGCGAGGCTCAAACTCACAAACTGCAAGATCATGACCTGAGCCCAAGCTGGACGCTTAACTGACTGAGCCACCCAGGCCCCCTGACGTATCTTAAATTTTGAAACGCACTGATCAATCACCCTTCAGAAAGGATTTACCAATTTCATCTAGCCACAGTGTATAAGAATGTCATTTTCCTCACATTTGCTAACTTTGGTTATTTTTTTAAAAAAAATATTTATCGCTATGACTGCAAAAAATGGTATCTCATTTGCATTTCTCTGATTAGCAGGTACAGCAGAATATCTCCACTAAAAATATAAAATCTGTTAATCATGAACATCAGCTCAAACTACAATTTTGTTTCATAAGAATATAACAATTACCTACTAATTAACTATTGCTATAGGCTTACCTATTAGAATCTTCATTTTCTATAATAGGAAATTGATGGCTATCAGTTTTTCCATTCTTTCTTTGTTGAAGCAATCCAGGAGCCGCAGCATCATGTATGTTTTCTGATACATCCATTTCACTACTTCTGTGCTGCTTCTTTTCTTCTTCAACCTTTAATGAAAGTTTGATACTAAAGAAAACTGTTACTTTACTCAATAAAAAGAAGTTTTTTTCATTAATTGTATCAGTTGACACTTAGTTTGTCATAATTTTAACTGATAAAAATATCTTGTGTTTACTTTATCATTACAAGTAATTGTAATTTTTTGTAAAGTCTACTTCATTTCAAAAGAAGCAGACTTTTCCAAAATTTCTAAAAGGGCTTTCTTAATTTTGTACTCTTATTCATATCCACGCTTTGCTACCTAACATTCCCCACCCCACCCCCTACCCCATCTGACCAAGAGATACAAAGAAATAAAAAGACAAAGACAAAACTTGTCCTCTTCTGGCTTTACCACCGGGGCTTTACATAACAGCCAGATTTAAAAGATGTGACATTGTGGTGCTCCAGTAACAAACAGGAAGGAAGCTTTCCTTTTTCTGTACTCAGCTATTCCTTCCCTAACTGCCTTCTACAATTCTTTTTCATATGGATCCTAAGGTTATCAAAAAAAGGGACAGTGTTCACTAAAATTGATGAACTAAAGTTTGCCACAACACAAAAGGAACAGAGTGAAACGGGTGTGAGGGTGGACTCCTGGGAAACCAGTAATGCTCTCCAAATTTCACATTCAATAACCATAAAATTTAATGGGAGAGGTATAAAAGAAATTATCAACTTTAATCCCATGTTCTACTGATAATGGGAGTAAAACTAAAAAAGGGTTCAGTGATTTGTCCAAAGTTCCTAAAGTGGCATTACCTAGCATTTTATGGCACCAAAAGAGATGATACAATTCTTTGATGCTGAATCAGATAAATTACCACAATTTCATTAAATTAATCAGATACGTTAAAAGTGACACTTTGGCACAGTAAGTTTATACCTTAATTGGGGATAAAGAGATTAGCTATTTTCCTTTTAAAGGAGGAGGTCTCTAGATTTTGTCTATTTTTAAAACCCAACACATGTCAAAACTCAGTTTAATCCCTTGGGAGTTAAATACTGAAGGTTTGCTGAAGGTTTATGCTACCTACATGGTAAAAATCATACATGTCAAAAGGTACCATACTTTATTAAACCTAATGTGAAGGTTTGACTCAACAGAAACATCTGAGAATGATGATAAAAAATGAGAAAAAAAGTGGTGATAATATAAATATTCGTTATCAAAAATATCTCAAAGTGGTCCTGTTGAAATTCTAAGTTCCAAGGTTTGGAGTAAAGCAGATGAGACTGCACATATGGAAGCAATAAATAGACTGGTGTAGCTGGGAATATTTGTTTATATTCCTTCAGTTAGTTACTGCTTCTTTCCCATTTTATTGTTTATGGAAATGCAATTTATATTTAAGCCAATAGATTAAAAGAACCCTAGAGATGATTATGTTTTTAAAGCAATTTCTTTACGGTTATTCTAGTTCATGAGGTCACATGGTACTTACAGAGCTAAATTAGTTTCCCAGTTCATATGCTACTTGGAAGACTGACAGAGAAACTTTAAGAAAAACAAATCATAAGAATGCTTTCCTGAACTCCTATTTTTTAGATAGCAAAAATAATTTCCAGACACAATTACATATTTAGACAATCCCATTTTATACACACACACCTTTTCTCATAAGTGGAAAATCAGAATGGATCAGATAATTGCTGAAGAGAAAAAAACAAGAGAAACAGCAAAATGAACCTCTACCTCTTTTTGAAGTTGAACTTTCTCTTTTTCCAAATCCAGGAACTCTACTTGTAACATGGCTATCTCATTCCTAAACCTTTGCATATTTTGATGTAATTCTTCATTTAGATATACTTTAAATGCTTGGAAACTGGCATTTTCTAATTCGGGCTCCGTACTTTTATACTTATTAGTACTGTCATTATCTGCATATAATGGCTTCTGGAACAAGTCCAATAGTATCGCTTTTGTTTCCTTGTAAGTATTTGTAACAGCAGAAACATCATGCCTTTTTGTGTGAATCACGTGTTTCATCTGACTGGAGCGGGCATGCCACAAATCAAAAAGGCTCTCTGAATTACTAGACTGGGGTGTATGTCCAATGTCTAATTTACAATCAGTGGTATTTTGGTTCATCGCTTTTGACTTTTGCATGTCAAACTCTTCTTTCACTTCAAATGGAACTCGTGGGTTCCTTACTTTTTTATTTTCTGTATCATTACAAAAACTCTCATTTTTGTTAAAAACATGCTCAATATCTGGTTTGTTATCATTTTCACAGTCTGATTTATTTTCATTTAAAGAAAGCTTAGAAGATGACTGGCAAGCATATTCCAAGGAGCCACAGTATGAACGAGAGAGAAAGACATTTTCAAGACTAGGCTCTTTTTGTTCAGGAAGTGCCTGAAATACTGCAGAGACAGACACTCCAAATGCATCTTTTTCCTCACAATCCAGTATATTATTTGTCAAATTAGAAGGTATTTCCTTGAAGTTTGTGCCTTCTTTAGAGTTAGCATGTAGTGGTTCTTCCTCAGAATTAACAGCAATTTTGTATTTTTTTCAAATTTTACCAAACTTCTGCTTTAACTCACTGGTGATGAGTTTTAAGTTATTTTTCAACTCTAATTTGCCTTGTTTGATCCACATTTCCTCATACTCTTGCACAGAAGGAAGTCCTGAATATACAAGTATATCATCCTCTCTAACACACTCCTTATTCATTTCTGGTTCTTGAGTCATTTTTTGCAGAGGCAAAAGTGGAAGGTTAATTTCCTTGGTTTGATTTTCAGATGTCTTTTCTGCCAGGATACATGTTTGTAAAATAACTGTCTCCTTAAGGAATCAAGTATGGACAAATAAATTAGAAAATAATTAAAATTTAACAGTTAAATTTCTCAATCTATGGTTAGCTGTTCCCAAGTCACTGAATTGCAACTTCCTATAAGAAGTGAAAAATAACGTGCCTTAGCCTAAGACAGAAGAAAAACATAAGCTCATAAACTTAATTTTGTCAATTTTTTGAACTAAATTCATTCATTACATGTTAAGTCTACCAAAAAATAAATTAGATGATTTTTAATGTTACAAAGTTTAAAAACATTTGACCATATCATCCCTTAAATAATGAGCCCTAAGTACTTTTGAGTATTTTTTTAAAGATTAATAACTAGAGAATAGGCAAACTTTAAAGTATTAGGAGCCAAAATCAATGAATACCAATGAGAAAGAAAAGTAAATTCAGATGATTTAATATAATGGTATTGGACATCAATATAGATTATCTACTTGTACCCAGAGCTGATATATTATAATGTCCACTGAGAGTGGATAAGAAAAATAATAATACTTACTGATTTCCTATGCTGAAATGAAATAACTTAAAAAGCTATTGTGTATAACCCAACTACAAAAGTCCCATCCTATAAGGTGTGATTCTACAATAGGCAGTTGTGTTCCTTTTATGACCCCATTCTCTGAAGTCAACTACAAAGAAACCAAAGTTGGAATACATCTTTGAACTTGGCATTAGTGACTGGCAATATGAAACTGCACATTTCGAACCACTGAAAATAATTATGCCTTCTGCATGAATGTCAGTCCGTGGCCATCATTGTTATATTGCTCATAATTTCAACTGCTTAAACATGTGACATATGATTCAATATTTGATGTTACCTTCTTTATCATGTAAGGAAGATACAATAATGGACAAAGCAAACAACATTCTGGATTTTTTTCGCCTCAATTCCAAGGATGAAGTTTAGCTATAAGTTCCTATAAATCCTAACAATAGTTTAAGTTTTGTAACGTGTCAAATTTTATAAAAACTAAATACTAAATTATTATCTGTTGTTTTTAAAATGCTCATTCAAAACATAATTTCACTTGAACTATGTCACATTATTAAAGCAGGGAAAACAATATAAAATCGGAAATTTAAAGTTTTACATACCCGTGGGTGGTTATTTTCACTTCCATCAGGCCTTTCTTGCTCTTCCTCTGATGTCATCTCTAACTGTACGTCTGTTGACAAATCTATATATTTAATTAAAATGGATGACTTAGAATGGTTAGATAAAAGCTATAACCTTCATAAAAATAGAAAATAACATTTTATCGATTGAGAGCTTAAATTAATTTTTAGCTGAGTATTCACTTCCTTAAGAAATAGTTATAATTACCTAAAACTTCAACAAACCATTTGGGAAATACTAGATGTCAACAGGTTAAATGCATACAAACATCTCAAAGGTTCATTCACAAATTCATCCACCTAACATCGATGAACAAAACAATCAGAAACAAAAGAAAATTTTTAAATACAGTAGGAACATATAAAGTTACAACAGACTTGTAATAGTACCTCTTTAATAACACGCTAAGACTCAACTACAGCAGTATTCATAGTTTCCAAAATTACTATTACTTTCTATGCTTTTATCAGTGTATACCCTTCCTGTAGGTGTATGTTCCTAATAAGTAAACATTCCTGAAATGTTTTCCTTTACTATTTGACAATTTTCTTCTCATCTTTTAGGACTCAGACTGCTTGCTATGTAGAGTCCTCCTTGATTATGGCTATCCTTCCCCAAATAATAGGTGTCTTTTTCTCTGGGGCTACCTTAGTACTTTATAGATTTTTCTAGTGTATCTCCATCTGAAGTGTAAAGTATTTCTTTACCTATCTTCTACTTTTGCTCCTGACTGTATGAGATAATCTCTTAAATCATCTTTGTGTAAACAGTCTTTATTTATTTTACGCTCTAATTATTTACAGAGTTCCCACTAAGTACTAGGCACCTACGTTTAGAAAAGCATGTAGATATAAAGTGTCGGGAATGGCTTTTCTAAAGAGACTGCCTGAGCTGAGACTGCAACAGTGAGGTCAGCCAGGTTCAAAGGTGTTCTAGAGGGCAGAAAATGGGGAGAGCATGCAAGGCCTTAGCAAGACAGGGAGAGAAGCACACAACAGGGTAAATATTTGTCCAAAATACGGGGATCAAAGAGGAAGACATCACCAGCAGTTCAGAATGCCAGAGAAAAGGGCAGACAGTAGAAAGGTCTAAAGATGGAGAGTCAGGCAGACATCAAGACTATGAAAGCCTTATATGTAATTTTAAGATGCCTGGACATAATTACGTTTTTGACAGTGGCTCCTGGTCCTGTCTGCATTTGAGACAGATCACTCTAAATGCTGTGGGGAGGGATGAATTTGAATGGCACAGTAAGAAAAGATGGGAGATGAATTAGAAGGCAGTAATACAAAATAAAGATGATGCAATCCAAACTAACAGAATGGTTCCAGAAATACTCAGGATATAAAATTGTCAGGACCCAGCACAGACTAAATCTGTATTAAATGAATAAACACACAATCCTGGGTCCCTGCAGAACTAATTCTGCTCGTTACTTTATAAAAAGGCATCAAGTGACAAATGATCTACATGAACTGTTTTAAACCGCTTGTATTTCTTTTGTAATGTTTCTATTTCATATCCTTCTATGTTACAGAAGCTTGTGTAGGTGTTTTGTTTTGAGAATCCCGCCTCTGGGATCTACAAGCTCATGAAGAAGTAACAGCAAACAAGTCACTTGAATAGGTAAATAAATTTGGATTTATAGCCTATACTCACTCCTCTAGGAGATAGCTGAAAATCTTCTGAGAATACAATGTTAATTTTAAAAATAAAGAAAAGAACAGAAAACTACAGAGGTGGAAAAAAATATTGTACGATTTATTAGTATAGACCTGATCGAAAGACTGAAAAGCACTGAATTAACTGGTACTTAAAGTAGAACACACATTAGATGTGGTTAATCAACAGACTGTCTTAGTAGAATTAAAACTGATTTTCCATATATTATTTTCAAATGATACGGCACTCTTTAAAACCAATATTCCTTGTGAACTATTTATTCATTAAAAATAATAAAAACAAGGTGAAAGACTATGTGTACATAGCTGAGAAGATGACACTATGTAATAAATTCTCAATGATTCACATTGAGAAAGCCAACTCTAAAGTAACGTCATAGAAAATATAGGAAATACTTTAATATTTTGTTTGGGAAGGTGCTTTTTTAGTTACAGTGATTATAGTATGACCAATACTTGTGAATTTAAAGCTATAGAAATAAAGCTAAGAAACTATGTTTTGAGTAGTCAATCTTTAGGTCTCTACCTAGTTTTCCCAACTAGTCCCCACATTCTAAATATAATCCTGCTACCCATTCTCCAGTGTACACGAAATACTAGCCTAAAGGAAATTACTTTCTCTTAATACTCTTTGTTATTTGTATGTTGCTTTAGTCAGAGGAAGAATGCAAATGTCTTGCTAAAAATACTCTGGTTGTAGTTTACATAAAAGGAATAAACACAGAGTAAAATTTGCCACAAAATTATTTTCGAAAAATCAGAACTATGGCGAAGCCACAAAGAGGCTGAATTCTCTATGCTTCATTACGTTCTTTGCTCTCTGTGTTTCTGGTGACTGTGATTCACACAGGTCATGGACCTTACAATTCTTTAACAGAAGCAGAGTTCCAATATTATTCTTTTCTTTAGATGCTGACTGATTTTCAGTCATTGGTTGTGATACAAATGGACATTTATCATCAACTGTCAAATCATCAACTGTTTGAGAATTCTCATTACTGAGGGTCAAACTCTTAGGAGCCCAAATGGAAACGTCTGAAAACAAAGTTTCATTTATTAGAATGTAAATAATAATACATACTTGACTAATTTGTATAAATTCGTTTGTCAGAGAAGTAGTCCCAATTCCTCCTCTCTCTCCAAACACACTACTACTCCGTCAGAGCTTACTGTATTTTACATGTCCTATATTTGACGTTCACATAGATAAATTTACCTAGTCTCTCATTTTGTCTTTTTTATTCTTTATTATTATATACTTTGATTCATTCAAGCAGATCTATTACATATTCTGTATTCCATAAAAGCTTTATTTATTAATAATTAAGGTTGCTCAAGGTGCGAATTTTTTAGTAACAAATTCTATGTCTAACCACTTATTTTATGTTTAAATATGCATGGGTTTAAAAAAAAATGTGTGTTCTAAAGACATGGGTTTAAAAAAAACTAATGAATGGTACAATGTTAATCACAATGAGATGGTCTTTCCTCAATGTACCAATATCATCAGCATTCAATTTTCAAGTCTTGGATAAACATCATAAATTTATATGGAAATAAAACCCTTGAGTGACATAATTGTTGCCATGTAAAAACAGGGTAAGTCTCAGTCTACACTAGATCCAAAAAAATACAGTGCCATGAGACAGAAAATGAACATGTAACAAAAATATATTCCTTTTTTTTAAAAAAAACAAGATTGTCTGATTTAAATCTCTTCAGACAAGTGAAAGAAAAAAAATGTAGAAGTGGAACATTTAAATGCTCATTTCATCACAAGGGCCTCTTTATCACTTCACATCCATAAACCATGTAAATGGTTTAAAACAGTTCTCCAGTGTCATCTGAAAATCCCTGGAATCCCAAGATCCATCCATTCGGGTGGTCCAAGAGTCAACACTATTTTCACAATAATGCTAAATGTTATTTGACATTTTCATTCTCATTTTCATATTAAGTGTACAATAGAGTATTCTAAAGATATGATATGTAATAGTATCACAACTGTGGATAATAGCTCTAATGGCTAACAGAATGTATACCTGAATTTAAATGTTTCACCCTTAATTCTAATATTGTAAATATCAACAGATGCAACCCACTTAAACAGAAGTTCTTTGGAATTCCCAATAATTTTTAAATGGTAAGGAACATAAAGCCAAAAAGTTTCAGAATTACTGTTGTAAAAGATTCTATCTACTAAATATAAAAAAATAATTACTTCCCCCAATTGTAATAATCAAAGACACCATAGACACATATATACATATACAAATACACACACACATACACATACACACACACACACACACACACACACACAGTCTGCTAAGCAGAACATGTTTGGCTTTAGATGTTACTTAGATAACATGAAATCAAGTTAAAACACAACAGACACGTTAGCAAGTAAAACTTTACTCTAGGTAAAGGTCGGAATTCAAATAAGCATTCTGAACACTGGGAAAATCTTAGAGTCTAATAATTAATCTCTGGGAATCTCTAAGAAGTAAAGGGATTCCAAACTGGGAACTTTAGGATTTCAAAATAAAACAAGAAACATGAGCTAAAGCTTACATTTTTAAAACCTCTTTTTCTTATACTTATAAATACCTATTGTTCAAACATGGATATCAACAATGACATGTACCTTATTTATGTCAAATCGTTCAACTAAATTTGCCACCCAAAAAAATTAGGAATTAGAAGACTGTGAGCATTTCAAATTACTTCTTTCCACTGTTAAATTTGTATCATAAAATTTACCTGAGCTGGATGTCTGAATAGCCATCTTTCCTACTGTTTTATCAGGAACAGAATCTTCCACTTCAACGGTAGGCTGAAGGGGCATTGAAACAATATGATTAAGACATAATGCACATTTCATGCAATCTGTAGTTAAAATTTCAGGATAAAAATATCAAAGTTTTACCATCAAGTCAGGATATTTTTCAGGAGGATCTAAAAAGCAAAAGGGACATATAGTCAATGATATGTAAATATGAAAGCCAACTATACATTCATGCAGGTAGTACTGAGCTGAATGCTCATGCTTTGCTTTGAAATGATTACATCAGGTTTTGGTGTTTTATTTCTCTGGAGACAGGAAGGTAGGTTAAGATAGTGACAAGACAGAAATATGAACCCACTATTAATATTGTAGTAAAAATAGGAATATAGGCTCCACAGAACATGCAGTGAGGATTTCAAAAGTAAGATTCTGTTTCAAAAGACTAACTAAAATAGAAAAGTGCACATATACCAATGCGAACATGCTGATTGATGGAAAGAAAAGTGATCTTTCCTTAGAGGAACAATTCATGACCCTGAGACGATAAATGCAAAAGCCGATGGCAGAATGCAATAGCATACCCTTAACGTAGTAGAACAGAATCATTTATACCATTATCCTACAAGTATTTACCATGTTCTTCAATTCGTCCTATAATTTAGTCAGTGCCCAGTTGTGATGACAATTCAGTTGAATGCATAATTTCTTTTTCATCAGAGAAAGGTACTGAATTGATCAGCTTGGATATACACTTGTAGAATAAGAGTTAATAATTAAGTATTCATTTTTGTCCATACCCGTGTGGGCTACTGATATGCCTACATTTCTTGTATCCTCTAGTTTAGCCATCTTAAAGCTTCTTGATCCACTCATGCAAGAAGGTATATAAAACACATCTAAGAAATAATGTATAATAAGCTTTCAATATCAAAATATGATTACCAAAAACAGAAAAATAAATTTAAATGCCACAAAATTTTTCAATACCAAAAATCTTTTCTATTTTGAAATCAGTGTCATATTTAGTGAAAAGAATCATTTTAGCCTTTAGGAAATGAACCCTATGAATTCTTTGGTTTCCAAAATTACTTTGATTTGGTAGATCATGTCAGTCTTTAAAAGGCTTTTATGAAATAGCTATCATATCATGGGGCACCTAGGTGACTCTGTCGGTTGAACATCCAACTTTAGCTCAGGTCATGATCTCATGGTTCGTGGGTTCGAGCCCTGCACTGGGTTCTGTGCTGACAGCTCAGAGCCTGGAGCCTGCTTCAGATTCTGGGTCTCCTTCTCTCCCTGCCCCTCCCCTGCTTGCACTCTGTCTCTCTCTCTCTCTCTCTCTCTCTCTCTCTCTCTCTCAAAAATAAACATTAAAAATTTTCTTGAAAATAGCTATCATAAAATTAGCTGTCTAAAAAAAAAAAAACCAGCCAATGCTTCCATATTCAAATTAATCTCATTTGAATAACGAATATGAATGCAACATATTTCTTTGATGCCTGATAGATCTAAGAAAGATAAATGAGTAGCTAGGTTTTACCCCAATTCTAGAACTCCACCTGCTTTTAGTATTCTTTGGAGTAGCTGTGATCTAATTTTCTGTTTTAGTGCAAATACACTCCAGCCATCTAAGATAAATTCTCTCAAGTTTTCTAATCAACTCTAAAATTTCCTAGCTAACACACCAGGCTTTCCTCTCTCTTTCCCTTCACTATTCCTCCTTTTCAAAAGTAATTTCTGGATCTATGGTCTTGATTGTTCTGCTTTTACATTCTTTTCATAGATTATCTCCACCACAGTTTTCCTCTTTGTTTAGCAGTAGTATCTTACATCTCTACCCTCTATTTTTACATCTCCTTGCTCCCCTTTGGCTATAAACAGGCTCAGAAATAAAAACAAAGTAATACTTTTCCTTGATCCTGTTAGGTCTTCAACTATCCAATGGCTCTTCAGATTTCTCTACAGGGAAGTATACACGCTTGCTACTGAGTTCATGACCTAAGTACCAGCAACATTGGTCTACCAACAACCTGAGAGGTTGTCAGAATCCAGAATCCCAGACCTGCTGCTCATAAGGCACATTTTTAACAAGGTACTCAAAGGATTCATTCACTAAACTTTGAGAAATTCTGGCCCATACGGAGTCTGCTGCTGCATTCCTTTACCTTAACTCAGCCTCTGGAAGCTAGCCACAAGTGCGTCATGATCAATTCCCCAAAAATGAAACTGTATTAAAAGCCATAAACTTTCTAATGGACTTTTTATCAGAGCTATAGCTTCCTTGATGTCCCCCTAACTGACCCCGCTCTCCTCTTCCTTCCAATTCCCCTTTGCATTAAACGATACTATCTTATGAAGTACTTCCATTTTATATAACGTTAAGGTATCTACCTTTGTAGCTGACTACAGATGCTTATGTTCATCCCTGGTAGATAGGACATAACTCTGCATAATCAGCTATGTCAATCCTTAATGTCTTCCCAACAGTGAGGAAAACAGTAAGAGTGGGAAAATTTTGGTATACTACTCTGACAAATTCTGGTACCGGAAGCTCACGATAAATTATTCCTGAATTTCAAATAAGTTACTCTTCCTTTTAAAGAACTATTTTATTTTACCACCTTCCACAATAAACTCCATAAATACCTGCTTACTTTCCTTCATTTACTCCCTGTATTCTCCGCTTTTCTCAATATTCCCTCTTTTCCTCTTTTCTTATTTCCTGAGGTTTCTTAGGTCTTAGAGTATCTTGAAATGGAACTAGTAATTTAGCTCCTTTAGCACTCTCAGTTTAATCTGTTGCTGATACCAGATAAGATATACAACTTATCTCCTTTTCACATCTTTTTCTCCTTTCCTATCCATTTCATAGGTGATTTTTTTTAGATATCAGAATATATCAGTATACCTGTTTTAAATCAACATTCTGTCAAATGCCCTTTTAATAAAATACAGTTCTTACCTTCTACTTGTCCATTTAATATACATTGCCCTTCCTTATCTGCGGCTCCAGATAAATGATCGACATTTTTGTTTGAATTTTCAGAGATACTCTGTTAAAATTAGCATCAATAATGAGTTACATAAAGATTTCCTAATCCTTTTCTAAGGAAAAATCTGAATTTCTGATTTTAACAGCAATCAGACTTACAAATAAAAAAAACATATTGAAAACCAAAACACTTAAATAGAAAACCTCATATATGCTCTCATGATTAAGTGTACCTTTTAATGTTCATTTGGCCATTGACTCTGTAAACTGGACAATGGAAGATCAGAATAAATACTTTCATAGACAGAAGACTTATACATGCACATTTCAAAAAAGGAACTAACAAAACACCTTACTTTATATTCCCAACCAAAATAAAAGGAATTTTAAAATATGTATTTAAACAAATTTTTTAAAAGTATACTTGCTATAAATTTAAACTGCTTCTAATAGAATGGCAGAATTTTCTTTTAGTGTTATTGATAGCTCTCACATGATAAGAAACCTTGGAGTAGATGATGTTGAGTATAAACAAAACCCTGTTGTAGCTGCTGCTTCATTTAGGTAAACAATGGCTTGAAATTTTGATTGGTGAAGAAATGGTTGGATCAAATGGCAAGGTAGTTAAGAAACACTTTTCTTAAAATTATGTTTATATAATAGCAAAAAAATTTTTAGATATAGGCATGGAACTCTTAAAAAAGTATAGTAAGCTTTCATAAGTGTAAGAACATTTATTTATTAATCACTAAAATGTGCCAAGCACTTATTTTAGTATGCACATTTCCTTTACATACACAACAATAATAATGATTATGATGATGGGGTGGGTCTTCCTACTTCTTGGTCATTCCGAGACATTAGAGTAAAATGATGATCACATCTATGATCCATGATTCTCTGTCCAGAATGTCCTTATCCAGGATCTTCACATGACTGGTCCTTCTCATCTTTCACTGGGCAGCTTTTGCCACACTCAGATCTTTTCTGTTACCAAAATTCCACTCCCACTCTCATCCTCATCCTAACTACAAATTCCCCCAATATTCTCTAACCTAACATTCTCCATTCTCTTTATATGAAGCACTCATAGTGACTTATAATGGATTGCTGTTTCTGCACCTACCACTACAGCCTAACCTCTCAACTTGTACACTCAGTATCTAACTGCCTGGTATGTATTCGGTATTTAATTAACAAATTTATTAAGGTCAAAACATTTACAATAATCCCACTGAGATCTCAAAAGTACCTAATCACTATACTGTTGACCCTTGAACAATGCAAGGAATAAAGGCATTGATGGCCATGCAGTCGAAAATCCACATATAACTTTTGAATCCCCAAAAACTTAACTACTAATCTCCTACTGAATTTCCTACTTTAAAAGCAATTCGACATAAAAATATGAAAAGTATACATTAAAAACCAGAACAGTTAAATAGAAGCCCGTGTACCCTCCTCCACTGTTGGTGGGAATGTAAACTGGTGCAGCGGCTATGGAAAACAGTGTGGAGGTTCCTCAAAAAATTAACAGTAGAACTCCCCTAATACTCAGCAATAGCACTGCTAGGGATTTACCCAAGGGACACAGAAGTGCTGATGCATAGGGGCACATGTACCTCAATGTTCATAGCGGCACTTTCAACAATAGCCAAATCATGGAAAGAGCCTAAATGTCCATCAACTGATGAATGGATCAAGAAGATGTGGTTTATATATACAATGGAACACTACATGGCAATGAGAAAGAATGAAATTTGGCCATTCACAGCAACATGGATAGAACTCGAGGGTGTCATGCTAAGTGAAATAAGTCAGGCAGAGAAGGACAGATACCATATGTTTTCACTCATAAGTGGAAAAGGAGAAACTTAACAGAGGACCATGGGGGAGAGGAAGGGGGAAGAATAGTTGGGGAGAGGGAGGGAGGTAAACCATGACAGAGACTCTTGAATACTGAAAACAAACTGAGGGCTGATGGGCAAGGGGAAGTGGAGGAGGGGGGTGATGGACATGGAGGAGGGCACTTGTCTGGATGAGCACTAGGTGTTTTATGGAAACCAACTTGACAATAAAATAAAAAATAAAAAAACAGAAGCCCTTGTATATGCTCTCTAGATCTAATCTACCTCTTAATCCTCATTTGGCCATTAACTCTGTAAACTGAGCATGGAAGGTCAGAATTAATGTAACCGAATGCTGACCTTACCGATAATACAAACAGTCGATTAACACGTTTCCTATGTTATATGTATTACATACTGTATTCTTACAATATAAACTAAAGAAAAGGTTATTAAGAAGATCATAAGGAAGGGGTGCTGGGTGGCTCTGTCAGTTAAGGGTCAGGCTCTTGACTTTGGCTCAGGTCATGATCTTACAGTTCGTGAATTAGAGCCCCAAGTGCTGGCACACTGTGCTGGCAGTGTGGAGCCTACTTAAGATTCTCCACCCCCCCCTCACATGCTCTGTCCTCTGTGTCAAAATAAACAATTAAAAAAAAAAGAAAATCATAAGGAAGAGAAAAACATTTACAGCATGGTACTGTATTTACTGAAAAAAATTCTATGTGTAAGTGGAGTCCCACAGTTCAAACCCATCTTGTTCAAGGGTCAAATGTATACCTATATGATGTCTCTAATAACAGATTATTCAAAGTTGACATACCCCAAATTGGAAAATCAAATGCCCATTCTAACTTTCTCATTCTTTTCTTAACACTACTGCCATTTTATTGTCCTTTAGAAATCTTCACACTTAAAAACAGTATTTTCTTTTTTTTTAATTTTTTTAACGTTTATTTATTATTGAGAGTCAGACATACAGCATGAGTGGGAGAAGGATGGAAAGAAAGGAAGACACAGAATCTGAAGCAGGCTCCAGGCTCTGCGCTGTCAGCACAGATGTGGGACTCGAACTCACAGACCGTGAGATCATGACCTGACCTGAAGTTGGACGCTAAACTGACTGAGCCACCCAGGCGCCCCTAAAAAAATTATTTTTGGGCGCCTGGGTGGCTTAGTCCATTAGGCACCCAGCTTTGGCTCAGGTGATGATCTCACAGTTCATGAGTTCAAGTCCCGCATTGGGCTCTCTGCTCTCAGCACAGAGCATGCTTCAGATCTTCTGTCTCCCTCTCTCTCAAAAATTAACAAACATTCAAAAAAAAAGTATCCTCAATATTTAGTAAGTCACTAAGTACCACTGTGATCATATTGTCTTATATTTCTATAGCACTTTTTATAGTTTACAAAATGTTACCACATTTGTTCATTACATGTAACCAAGAGGTGGGTATTAGTACCCTTTTTATGAATGAGGTCATTGACATTCAAACATGTTAAACAACTTTTTCCAAGATTTCACAGCTAATAAGTGACGGAACCAGCATGCTAGCATGTCTTTTGACTTCAAATACAGTGCTTGTAGCACTGTGCAGCAGTTGCCTGTGTCTAAGAGATCAAGCCCTTTTTACCTCTTTCCATAGTTGTCACTTCAGAATAGGTCATCATTACTTTACTTACATTACTACAAGTATGGCTACCATGTTATTTTAACTATGTTCAAAATGGTTTTTACTTATTAAAGCACCATTAAATCAAACTGTTGTTATCAAAATCCCAATGCTCCTTGTAGATCTACTTGACAATCTAAATATAATATATTCAAGTCCCAGGAATTATCTTTTGAAGTTTCAAGTTGTAAAAAACTATAATTCAAACTCTTTCTGGATTTCATGAGGAGTCTGACACATCCATATATACTGCAGAATCATACATTTGGCCATAGGTTGACCTAGAGTAATTCTTTAGTTTTTTAGATAACTTAACTTTAAAACCCAAACTAATTCCCTCTAAGCTTTAGTTTTCTGCACTAGTACTACACAACTTTCATTAAGTTTACAAATTAGCAGAACTGTATTATGCTGTATTGTCAAAATTAACACACAAATATTTTATCAATTATAGGTAAAAATATAAGGAAATAATTTCTATAGGCAAATGCAGAGATGAGAGAGTAAACTCAAAGCATCTCTTTTATGCTTTAACATCACTTGAAGCTTATATTTAAAAAGAAGAAGACAGTACCTCAGAACTCCAAGATGAGTCTACATCTCCCTCTTCTCCTAATCCTAATGTTGACATCATATCTATAAAATAAAGTCACAGATAAATTAATGAACACATGTATTACTATGAATTTTAAACATATACAAGTGGATCTCCATTCATGAATATTTCAATAAAATGAAAGCAATAGCAGAAAAGATCTTCAGGAGGTTGAAGATTTTCAAGAAGAAAAAGTTGGTAGTACTTGGGATACTTAGAAAGACAGCAACAGAATAATATCTTAATGAAATGGATAATATATTTGGATCTACATACTTTCATATTTTTTATACTAGCAATTAATCACAGAGAAAAACACAGATAATCACCAACTTACCACTTCTATTATTTTTATGTGCTCCATCAGCAGAAGTCAAATTGTCATGAATTGTTTGCTCTTGGGGAGCATTTTCATTAATAATATCATTTAACTTTTCTTCCATTGCTGACTTTGCTGTTCCTTTCTATAAAAACAACACAAAACAAAAACCCAACTTCAGAAAACATCACATTAATTCATTTGATAATGGACTGACCCACTGAGAAAGACAAATACATACTGTATCTCTCAAGTCATAGGCACTATCCTGGGAGAAGCTGGAAATACAAAGAAAAGACAAAGTCTCTTTTATATGCTAGTAGGGGTAGAGATGCATGAAGACAAGTAAGAACAGAAAAATATCATCCACTAGTTCTACAAGTAAAGTGAATAAAGTACAGTGAAGGCACAAAGCAGAAAACAGTTGCATTTGGGAAGCTCAGGAAATGCTGAGAAAACAAGGCTGTATCTTGAAAGAAGACAAAGTGCACAGGGAGGGTGTCAAGGGCATTATAGAAGGGGTATAATGAGCAAAAGGATGAGTATGAAATAATATAGTAAGTAAGTGACAACACCTCTGGAATATGGCAAAACTGGAACACAGTTATTAGAAATGGGATAGAAAGATATTACTGGAACATCAGGACTAAACCCCAAAAAAGGCAAGTGTTATGCTAGAATATGAACCTTCTCCTTCACATCATGGGGATCTATTAAATAGGCAGAGGAATAATATCGTCACAAATATATTTTAGAAAAGTCACTCAGGCAGCAAGGTAAAATGAACACAAAGGAAGCAAAACCAGAAGCGTATTTCAAAACTACAGGTGAGAGAGTGAACTATAGTAATGAGGTACGTAGAGAGGTACGAACTGAACGAGGCGAGTGGCTGGGTGTGGGGATTTCAGGGAAGTTTAGAATCCAGGACTCCTCCTGTTTCAGTGCTGCTATTATTAGGGAAAACAAATGACAGAGCAGAAGACAAAGAGTCAGGAAGGAGGAAAGGGTCAGAACCGATGTCTTCAAACCAGGACATATTAAATTTGGAGCACTTAGGGGACTTAAGAAGAACATTTTAGGGCTGCCTCGATGGCTCAGTCAGTTACACATACGACTCTCCATTTCAGAACAGGTCATGATCTCGCAGTTCATGGGTTCAAGCCCCCCATGGGGCTCTGTGCTGACAGTGCAGGGCCTACTTGGGATAATCTCTCTCTCCTTCTGTCTCTCTGCCCCTCTTGTGCTGTCTCTCTCTCAAAATAATAAATGAATAAACTTAAAAAAAAAAAGAAAATTATAGATAAATACATTTGGAGGAAGAAACAATGACCTTACTCAGGGAAAGCACATAATAAATATCTATATATTAAACTGATATAATACTGTAAACCTACACAGCACTCTGAAATTTTGAAAATCAAAATAAAAGTGGATGGGGTAGGAGTTAAGATGGCAGAGAAGCAGGGGGATTGGAAAATCTCTTGTCTCTCAAACACAGCAGTCAGAACACTTGGAATACCAAGAATACCAGCTGTAGAGTGACAGAAAAATGTCCACAGGTAGAAAGACACAGCTTGCAGAGACAGAAGTGAGTGTATGCAAACTGGGAGAAACAAAATGGTCAGGGTAGGCATGGAGTGGGGGAACCCCTTCAGTTGATAAACAAAAGGAAGAGAAAGACAGGCTGTGAGAAGTATGGGACTGTATTTGGATAAGAGAAAACTTCTCTGGACAATGGACCTGGGAGAGGTCAGTCCAGACAGCCAGTTTCTACTTTGCAAAACAGCCTTAGAAGCTAAAGATCAGAATTTTCAAGGTTGCAGGAAATTCCCTGGACCAGAGATACCACTGCGTATGCCTGGTGGGGAGGGAGCCGCCCCCAGGCGTGGTAGCAATCGCAGGGGTACACTGGGAGAGAAGGGTCCCCTCATGAGTACTGTGGAAAGAGAGTATATTGCCCCCCCAAGTGAAAAAGACCCAGAGGCCCTTTGTTGACTGGGCAGAGTGGTGCTAGACCGGAACCAGGTATGAGTGAAGCGGGACCCTATAAGGTTTTGATCCCAGATGAGCGCCCGAAGCTCGGGAGACTGTGGAGCAAGGAAGCCGGCCCCCAGGCTATTCTGTGAGGAAGGCCTAAACAGTGAGGTTTGAGACACCTTGTGCCGGAGGAGAGATTGGTGTGTCACCATTTCATTCCACATCACCAACACGGTGGGGCTTCTGGGAACAGATGTTCCCAGTGGAGGCAGATGGAGGCAGTGGAGGCAGATGGATTACACCAAACCCCGCCCCTCTGTGCCTGTTAACTGCTTATCTACCAGAGTGAGACTCACACTGACCCACCCAACCAGACAGCCCCTCCTCCAGACCAGCACAGCCACCAGTCCCATGAACCAGTGGACAACTGTACTGTGCTTTTTGTATGTTAGTCTGATTTTCTTAATTATTATTCTTTTTTTCATTTCCAGTTTTATTAATGTTTATTTCTTTATTTTGGGAGAGAGAGTGAGTTAACAAACAGGAGAGGTGGAGAGAGAGAATCCCAAACAGGATCCGCACTGTCAGTGCAGAGCCTGATACGAGGCTCGACCCCATGCAAACAGCAAGACATGACCTGAGCCAAAATCCAGAGTCGGATGCTGAATCAGCTAAGCCACCCAGGTACCCCTCTTTTCTTTCCTTCTCATCACTTTTCCCTTCTTTTTCTTTCTATATTTCTTTTCTCCCTTTGGAATCAGCCTCATAGTGTCTGTTTTGATTTTCAGTCAATTCTTATTATACATATATTGTCTTTTTTCCTCTATTCTGCTTCGTTGTTCAATCAGGCATTTTTACTCTATTCTTTTCACACCTTTTTGCATCTCCTTCTTCATTTCCCTCTCTCTCTTTATGGATTTAACCCCTATAGTTTCTTTGATTCTCTGCCTGGTCTTATTTTCCACCCCTGTCATTTCTGTCTTTGTTGGGGATGAGGTTTCTTCACCACCGCCTTTCTCCTTTTTTCCACAGTTACATCAATGAACAAATCAAAGCACACCTGGTGGAAGGTCCAAACCATCACTACAATTAGTGAGAAAAGCAGCCAGAGACGCAACAACAGAGTACACACAACACACTCCAAAACACTTCCTGAAGTGCCAGGCCCTGGACAGTGTATGACCCTTTTTTAATATAGCAGTACTCTCAGGTGCAGGACACATAACAAGCTATTAACTCACAAAAAGGACAGAAAACTAGCAAAAATGACAAAATGGAAGAATTCTCCTCAAAAAAAATTCCAGGAAGAAAGGAAAGCCAGAGAGTTGCTCGAAACAGATATAAGCAATCTATCTGATCAAGTATTTGGAATAACTGTCATAAGACTAATAGCTGGGCTTCAAAAAAGCATACAAGGCAGCAGAGAATCTAGTACTTCAGAGATCAAGGACCTAAAAAATCACAATGAATTAAGAAATGCTGTAAAGGATGGGAGAAGCGGAGGAGAGAAGAAGTGAAATAGCGGATAAAATGCATCATTTTCGATGAAGCTGAAAAAAGGAAAGAAAGGAAATTACTAGACCATGAGACGGGAATTAGAGACCTAAGTGATTCAATGAAGTGAAATAATATCTGTATCCTAGGAGTCCCAGAAGAAGAAGAGTGAGAGAAAGGGGCAGAAGGTTTATTTGAACAAATTACAGCTGAGAACTTCCCTCATCTGGGGAAAGAAACAGGAATCCAAGACCAGGAGGCACAGAGAATTCCCTTCAGAATCAACAAAAACAGGTCAACACCATGACATTTCATAGTGAAACTGGCAAAATACAAAGATAAAGAGAGAAACTCTGAAAGCAGCTAGGGACAAACGGGTCTTAATCTACAAGGGTAGACACATAAGGGTAGCAGCAGACCTGTCCAGTGAAACTTGGCAGGCCAGATGGGAGTGGTAGGAAATACTCAATGTGCTGAACAGGAAAATATACAGCTAAGAATCCATTATTCAGCAAGGCTGTCACTTAGAATAGAAGGACAGATAAAGGCTTTCCCAAACAAAAACTAGAGGAGTTCAGAACCACTAAACAGAAGATCTTCCTGCAGGAGATCCTAAGGGGGATTCTGTGAGTGGAAAGCAGCAGAGACAACAAAGGACCAGAGACATCACCACAAACAGGAAACCTACAGATAACACAATGACACTATATCCATATCTTTGAATAATCACTCTGAATATGAATGGACTAATGCCCCAATCAAAAGACACAGCACAACAGACAACAGAATGGATTAAAAAAAACCAAGATCCATCTCTATGCTGCATATGAGAGACTCAGTTAAGACCTGAGGACACATGCAGACTGAAAGTGAAGGTTTGGAGAACCACCTATCAGGCTACTGGGAGTCAAAGGAAGGCTGGAGTAGCCACACCTACATCAGACAAACTAGATTTTAAACCAAAGGCTGTAACAACAGAGTAAGAAGGGCATTACATCATAATTAAGGGGTCTAGCCATCAAGAAGCGCTAACAATTGTAAATGTTGATGCCCCTAATGTGAAAGACCCAAATATATGAATCTATTAATCACAAACATGCATAGATTGGTATAGATACCAATACCATGACAGAAGAGGACTCTAATACTCAACTCACAGCAACAGACAGACCATCTAGGTAGAAAATCAATAAGGAACTACCACTCCAATGTGTCACTGCACCAGGCATATTCAGATATATATATATATATTGGGCCTAACAGATATATTCAGATCTTTTCTTCCGAAAGCAGAATACACATTCTTCTTGAGTGCACATAGAACATTCTCCAAAATAGATCACATACTGGGTCACAAAACAGCCCTCAACATACCATGCGTATTTTCAGATCACAACAGGATTACAGAATTTTGAGCTATTTTTAGGTACTACCATAACGTATAAGAAAAATACAAAACACGATTTTAAAGTTCACATAGTTTTCTTATTCCACTGAGAAAAGTATATGAATAGCTCTAATTTCCTATCTATACCATATAGGATGATAGTTAAGGACTTGAGAAAGAATCTATTATTAAGGAACTAATACAATTATGATCATCCAATTTCAAATTTTAAAGACTCCAAATACACATATGATTCTCAATCAGGACTCAAAATTCACATGAGGAAAGAAGAAAGGGACTAAAAAAAAAAAATCAACTCACTCATATTTCTGAGTTTTAGATATGAAAGAATTTACATGCTAAATTGGACAACTGTGAGTACTAAACTTTTCTGAGAATAACATAAAATGTATCTTGGGGTGCCTGGGTGGTTCAGTCGGCAAAGGATCCCGACTTCAGTTCAGGTCATGATCCCATGGTTGTGAGTTCAAGCCCCGTGTCAGGCTCTCTGCTGACAGCTCAGAGCCTGGCGCCTGCTTCAGATTCTGTGTTCTCCCTCTCTCTGTGCCTTTCCTCCACCTTCCTCCACTCAATCTCCATCTCTCTCAAAAATAAATATTTTTTTAAAATGTAGCTAACATTGGAGATATTCAAATAAGTAAAACTCATCTTCTAGAAATAATTTTGTACATACTATTGCAACCTTTCCTGCCTTATGATTTTATGACAAATAGTTCATATTAGAAAACAACTTATAAATTTTGAGTTCATTTGGTATGTGTGTTATGTGTTTATTATATGCAGATACTATTAAAAACAGAGGTTCACCTGGGGGGCTCAGCTGGTTAAGCGTCCAACTTGATTTGGGCTCAGGCTACTCAAGCTCTGTGTCAGGCTCTACACTGACAGCACAACCATCACTCTTGGCCTCTGTCTCTTTCTCTCTCTCTCTCTCTCAAAATAAATAAATAAACATTTAAAAATTAAAATTAAAAAGATAAATCAGAATAAAAAAATTTTTTTATACTTTTTTTCTTTAAGAGTGTTGCAGCTTAAGTGGCACCTGGGTGGCTCAGTCAGTTAAGCATCTGACTTTCATTTTGGCTCAGGTTGTCACCTCTCAGTTTGTGAATTTGAGCTCCGCATCGAGCTCTGTGCTGACAATGAAGAGCCTGTTTGGGATTCTCTCTCTCTCCCCTCTCTCCCTGCCGCTACCCTGCTTGCTCTCTCTCGCAAGGTAAATAAATAAAAAAAAGAAAAAGGACTGTTGCAGCTTAAAATTTATTTTTTCATTTAATGCATAAAGAACCTTATTTACATAATCAGAAATTTTAATTAGTGGAAAGAATAAATGTTTATTTTCTCTTTATTCTCAAAAAGACCTAAAATATACCAAGATTATACCACACAGTAAGTTAAGTTAAAAACCATAAGACAATAGCCAAAAATGGAAAATTCATAATAAATCTGGTAAGGCCTAAAACAGATTTCACTTTGCATGATCTATAAACACAGGTTTTCCTAAGTTAAATATATCACCCTTTCTTAAACTTACAAGGAGAAAATTTTCTTCCAGTTTTTCACAAAAATCAGCTGTAAGTCATTCAGAAGAGTCTAAGCATTTTTTCTTTTTTTTTTTAACTACTTGGCCTTCCTTCCCCATATTTTATGATATAAAGAGTATCTGCTCTCCCTTAATCCCACTACTGCTGTTGTGATTTTATAACTTCTCCCATCTCTTCAAACTTTAAATTCATCTTACCCCCCCTCCCTCTTAAATGAATTCTTCCCCTTCATCCCCCTCCTCATCTTCCTATTCAAATAGCTGTTCTATCCAGTTGGCTTCTAATTCTTTGCTTCCATGATGGCATACCTAAGAATTGTTCACTCCCACCTTTATAGATCTCAGTCCTGTACTCTTCTCTTTGTTGTTATCACACTGTTTTCTATTATGATCTTGAGGACTTCCATTTCTTCCTCAGATCCTTTTCTTCATTATAAGGATCAAAAGGATGGTATGGGGGAAAAAAAAAGTATAAAACAAAACACCTTACCCCTGCAAGACCAAGGACAGCTGAAGGCTTTAGAGAAGGTTTTACAAGAGACAGAGCTGATGGAAAAGCAGGATGAGAAAAGCCATCAACTCTGACTAGTGGTTCTGAAAGAGCTTCACCCACATCTTCATTTTCAGAATCAGAACGATTGTCCTCAGGTCTCACAGTGCCACATTTTGCTTCTGCTTAATAGAAAACAAAGTAAAGAGCACATGAAAGTATCTGTAATTTCAAATTAGTGAATAACACAAGAATGGACAAGAATTAGGGAATAACACAAGTCTTCAAATAGCTTACTGTTTTTCATGTGTTGCTGAGAAGCAAGCATTAGCTCTCTTAAGTTTGGTTTCGGGACATTCTAGAAAAAAATTAACAGCTTTAAGGATTATAAGTATCAAATTTGATAAAATAATTATAATATACACCATTACCAAATGAGCACCATTACACAAGGAACACAGGTTTTGGAATCATTCAAATGTAGACTCAAATCTCAGTTCTGCCATTTACTATTACCAGTCTACATTTTCTCATGGGGTGAGGATTACGAGAGATTTCATAGGTAGTCTCAAAATGGTACTTTCCTTACCTGTGACTGATTAGTATACAAATTCTTTACCAAAATAACCTAAAATAAAAATTTATCCCTAGGTAACTGGAAGTATATTGAAAAAACACTAAGAAATTTAAATTGTTACATTTTGAAGTATTTGCATGATTTATATTTGCATGAATTATCTCTTGTAAAAGAAAATATAAAAACTTACTTTTTAGAAGTATCATATTTCGGTAAGTTGGAATTTCAAACAGTTTAAGTTGCTTCTGTTTGTCAAAACACGAAAGACAAAAATGACTGTTTAAATTTAGCTCCTTCTGGGGTGCCTGGGTGGCTCAGTCAGTTTAGTGACTGACTTTTGATTTCAGCTCAGGTCATGATCTCATGGTTGTTGGGGTTCAAGCCCCATGCTGGGCTCTGTGCTGATAGTGCAGAGCCTGCTTGGGATTCTCTCCTTCCTTCTCTCTCTGTCTCTCCCTACTAGCACTTGACTTGCTCATTCTCTCTCTCTCCAAAATCAATAAAAACATTGCAAAAAAATGTAGTTCAACTCCTTTCCAAGAAAGAGAAAAAATGAGTAATAAACCTTGTGGGGCAATGATTCATGGATGAAAACCATACACAAACAATCGAATGCCATAACCAAATATGCTGACAATGGAGACAGAAAGAGACGTACTAAAAGAACAGACACTAAAGAAATGTTTTCTGCAAGGAAAAATTAGGGTAGGGGTAAACCATTAAAAAAAAGCATGGAGAGGGGGCACCTGGGTGTCTCAGTCGGTTAAGTGCCCAACTTCTGCTTAGGTTATGATCTCGCAGTTCGTGGATTTGAGCCCCACATCGGGTTCTGTGTTGACAGCTAAGAGTCTAGAGCCTGCTTTGGATTCTGTGTCTCCCTCTGTATCTGCCCTTACCCTGCATGCACTCTCTCTCTCTCTTTCAAAAATAAATAAACATTAAAAAATAAAAAATAAATTTAAAAAAAGCATGGGGGGGGGGGGAGAAGAGGAAAAAAGGAAAAAAAAATAAGACAAGACCAAAAAAAAAAATAAGACATGACCAATTAATCAAGCATGAGATTAAGACAAGGAAAAAAAGGAAAAAGGTGAGCAAAATAAGGTATGTGTAAAAAATATATAGTTTTCAATATATATACCTAAGTATGATTAGGGATAAACTATGAACAACAGTCTCTTTAAAATTTTATTATATACTGTATTATATATATATACATAAAACAGAGGCTTTTATTCATAGTATATACCTAATTATACTGACTTTTATCACTCTACAATTATCTGTTTATAAATACTGTAATAAAGAATTTAATTTGTTCACTCAAAAATAGTTCAATTAGTGGTCATCTATCACTCCTAAAAACTATAAATTATTAAGAGACAAACCAAAAAAAAAAAAAAAAAAACAGAAGAAGAAAAGTTCCTAACACATCAACTTTCAATATGGAGAAAGAACTGGTAACGAGAATTCTAAGAAGACATGTATACCACCTTCAAAGCATGTAGCTAATGGGACACAGATGGCATTAGGAAAAAAAGCTGAGGAATTTTTATCTAAAATTCTAAGTTCACAACTGGAGGATACTAAAAAATATACTGTAACCTACTTTCTTATTTAGCTCCTGATTTCCTCAATATAATTAATTTGAGTTTATAAATCCCAAACATTAAAAGGGAATATAAACTTAAGCCATATCTTTAAAATGCACATATTTAATTAGGATATATTATGCATATTACATCACTTATAAAATTCTATTACACAGAATTCCATTTTTTTTCTGCTCATTTATTCACATTCAAAAAATATTAAATTGCTTCTTCCAAGCATGACATTATTCTAGGTGTCCCAGGAGATACAAAATTATGTTTCCTAACCTCCAGTAGCTTATAAGGATTTAAGGGCTTCAAAATGAGTATTTAGGAGTCAGGCAAGATGGCGGAGAAGTAGGAAACTCTATACGTTTCGCCCGCCCGCGTCTATCAATCTAAGGACTGAAGCCACACTACTCTGATCCCCAAGAGTCTGGGAGAAAAAGAGACAGAGTCCATTAAGAAGACAGACTCATAGGTGCGTGAGTGTGCTGGGGAAGATAAAAACAGGCCGGACCCAGAGGCTTGGAGGGGAGGGAGCCCCTCCACGCAGAGCCGGAGAGACGAGGGGAAGAGAGAGAGGCTGAAAACGCTCACAGAGCTGTCTCTAGCGAAGAGAAAAACCTAGGCCTGGGACAGACAGGGATCCTATCATCCCATCTATGACCACAGGGCGCGGGAAGAGAGATCCTTTCTTTCTAGCTGGGGCGACTGTAATGTAGCGAACACGATACAGAAACCGAGGCCAGATATGGAAGTAAAAAAGCCTTTATTGGGAGCGCTCTTGGGTGAGGTTCCCTGGTCGGTACAGAAAGGGGCCAGGGAAGTCGCACCTGGGAAGGGGGTAGTGCATTTTTTATGGCGTTGGCTGGGAGCAGGGGGTGGCTGGGTGGGTATGAAGTGTTCCCGGTGAGGACATGTCTGTTATTCAGGGCGGAAAAGTTAGGTGAATGGTTCCCTTGAAAGTCCCTGGGTGGGGGAGTGTTGAGATAGTGAGTAGCTCTTGTCTGGGCGCCTGAAGGTCACGCCTGCCTCCGTGGACAAACAGCGCTTTCCTTGGGCTCAGTGCCCAGATCCCAGGTGGCAGCAGGAGAACCTGCTCCCCTACTCCCCCTAACTGATCGCAGGCTAAGGAGCTGCCTGCCTGCGGGAGTACATCTAGTCTCAGGGCAGTATCATTAAAGTGCATGGCCTAGGACTGGAAACGAGGCAGGGCATGGAAAATACAACTTGGCCCGCCCACGGCACAGGGAGATCTGACCCAAAAGAGTGGGTTGCAATGCTTGGTTCGAGAATGGACTGGGGCGCTGCCATTCTTTTCCCCATTACCACCAAAGAGCAGTCCCTGGGACCCCCAGTGGAGGCAAGACCTGCCTACACCAAACCACGCCCATCCGCTCTGGAGAGCTGCCTTTTTTTTTTTTTTTTTTTTTTTTGTGAGCCCAGGCAAGTCCAACATTGATGCATTTCTGTGATTAGATCAATTCTTGCTATTCAGATATATCTTCCCTTATCCCATTCTTATCTCTCCCCTCCACTGGACTGGGAACACGGGACATTGATTTGCCTAAACAGTCATACTTATTCCATTCTCTTGGTGCTACCTTCCTTTCTCTCACTCTCTCTGGAAGAATCAGACTATATAGTTCCTCGGGTAACATTATCTTTCTTTTGTTCTCCTTACCTCCTACCATATTCTCCTCTTTCCCTCTCTGAATTAAGCCTTTTAGTCTCTCTGCCTGGTCATTGTTCAATTTCACTTCCTCCCCATCCCTGTCACTTATCTCTTTGTATATGCTCTTCCAACAGCACTGCCTCCACCCTACTCTTTATTGGTAGCTGGGATTTCTGGTTTTATGCTTTTAGACTGTCCTTTATCTTTTGTTGTTTTTTTTCCCCCCCTCCCCTGCTTTTCTTCTTTTTTCTTTCCCCTTTTGGTTGGCTTGTTTGCTTGATTTGTCTGTGCATTTGTGTGCTTTTGTTCCCTGAGTATTTGTCTGTTTTCCTTTTCAGGGCTACCTCAAGAAGCAAGCCAAAGTACACGTGGTGAAAGACGCAAATATCACTGAGTAGGGAAATAAAATAACCAAAGACACAACAAAAGAAACCAAGGGACACCATTAAAAGAACGCTTCCTGAACGGACAGGCCCTGGATAGTCAATGAGCCTCCGTTAATAAAGCAATACACACAGGTGCAGAGTGCATACCAAGCTTTTCAAACTGACAAAAGACAGAAAGCTAGCCAAAACGACGAAAGAGAAGAACTCTCCTCTAAAGAAATTCCAGGAAGAAGTCACAGCAACAGAATTGTTGAAAACAGATATAAGCAATATAATGGAGCAAGAATTTAGAACAATTGTCATAAAATTAATCGCTGGGCTTGAAAAAAGCATGGAAGACATCAGAGAAGCTATTGATACAAAGACTAGGGACCTTCAAAATAGCTGTGACGAGTTAAAAAATGCTTTAAATGAAGTGCATAATAAAACGGAGGCTGCCACTGCACGAATTGAAGAGGCAGAGAATAGGTGAATTAGAAGACACAATTATAGAAAAAGAGGAAGCCGAGAAAAAGACAGATAAATTGATTCAGGAGCATGAAAGGAGAATTTGAGACCTGAGTGATACAATCATGTGGAACAATATCCATGTATTAGGAATTTCTGAAGAAGAGGAAAGAGAAAAAGGTCCTAAAGGGGTGCTTGATCAAATTACTGCCGAGAACTTCCCTAATCTGGGGAAGGAAATAGACACTGAAATCCAAGAGGCACAAAGAACTCCCTGCAGACGTTTAACTTGAATCTACCTTTGGCATGACGTATCATAATGAAACTGGCAAAATATAAGGATAAAGAGAGAATTCTGAAAGCAGCTAAGGATAAAAGGGCCCTAACATACAAAAGGAAACCTATCTGAGTGGTTACAGACCTATCTACTGAAACATGGCAGGCCAGAAAGGAATAGCAGGAAATCTTCAATGTGATGAACAGAAAAAATATGCAGCCAAGAATCCTTTATCCAGCAAGCCTGTCATTCAGAATAGAAGGAAAGATAAAGGTTTTCCCATATAAACAAAAATTGAGAGAATTCATCACCACCAAACCAGCCCTACAAGAAATCCCAAGAGGGACTCTCTGAGGGAAATGTTGCAAGGAACACAAGGTACCAGAGACACCACTACAAGTATGAACCCTACAGAGAACACAATGAATCCAAACCCACATTTTTCAATAATAACACTGAATGTAAATGGACTAAGTGCTGCAATCAAACGACACAGGGTAGCAGAATGGATAAAAAAACAAAATCCATCTTTTTGCTGTCTACAAGAGACTCACTTTAGACCTGAAGACACCTTCAGATTGAAAGGAAGGGGATGGAGAAATACCTATCATGCAACTGGAAGTCAAAACACAGCCGGTGTAGCATACTTATATCGGACAAACTGGACTTTAAAGTAAAGGCAGTAACAACAGATGAAGAAGGACATTGTATAATAATTACAGGGTCTCTCCATCAGGAAGAGCTAACAATTATAAACATCTATGCGCTGAATTCCGGAGCACCCAAATACATAAAACAATCACAAACAGGAACAATCCTATTGATAAGAATGTGCTAACTGCAGGGGATTTTAATACTCCACTTATAGCAATGGAAAGATCAACCAGACAGAAAATCACTAAAGGAACAATGGACCTGAATGACACATTGCAACAGATGCATTTGACAGATATATTTAGAACTCTACATCCGGAGGCTACGGAATTCACTTTCTTCTCGAGTGCGCATGGTAGATTCTCCAAGGTGGATCACATACTGGGTCATAAAGCAGCCCTACATGAATATAAACGAAATGAGATCATACCATGCACACTTTCAGATCACAATGCTATGAAACTTGAAATCAATCACAGGAAAAAGTCTGGAAAACCTCCAAAAACATGGAGGTTAAACACCACCCTACTAAAGAACGACTGGGCCAATCAGGCAATTAGAGAAGAATTTAAAAAATACATGAAAGCAAATGAAAATGAAAATACAACAATCCTAACTCTCTGGGATGCAGCAGAGGGAGTCCTAAGAGGAAAGTATATTGCAATCCAGGTGTACTTCAAGAAACTAGAAAAAGCGCAAATTCAAAATCTAACAGAGCACCTAAAGGAACTAGAAGGAGAGCAGTAAGAGCACCCCAAACCCAGCAGAAGAAGAACAATAATAAAGATCAGGGCAGAAATAAACAGTATAGAATCCAAAAATCAGTTGAGCAGATCAATGAAATCAAGAGTTGTTTTTTTGAAAAAATAAGGAAAATTGATGAACCTCTAGCCAGGCTTCTCAAAAAGTAAAGAGAGAGCACCCAAATAGACGAAATCATGAATGAAAACGTATGTATTACAACCAATCCCTCAGAAATACAAGCAATCATCAGGGAACACTATGAACAATTATATGCCGACAAACTGGACAACCTAGAAGAAACGGACAAATTCCAAAATACACATGTACTACCAAAATTCAAACTGGAAGAGATAGAAAATCTGAACAGACCCATAACCAGTGAAGAAATCGAATCAGTTATCTAAAAACTCCCAACACATAAGAGCCCAGGGGCAGATGGCTTCCCTGGAGAATTCTACCAGACATTTAAAATCAGAGTTAATACCCATTCTTCTTAAGCTATTCCAAAAAAAAAGAAAGAGACAGAAACCTTCCTGACTCATTCTACGAAGCCAGCATCACTTTGATTCCTAAAACAGAGACTCAACAAAAAAAGAGAACTACAGGCCAATATCCTTGATGAATACAGATGGAAAAATACTCAACAAGATACTAGCAAATCGAATTCAACAGCATGTAAAAAGAATTATCCACCATGATCTGGTGAGATTTATTTTTGGATTAGGGCAGGTTCAGTATTTGCAAATTAATGTGATACATCACATTTATTTTTGGATTAGGGCAGGTTCAGTATTTGTAAATCAATGTGATATATCACATTAACAAAAGAAAAGATAAAAACCATATGATCCTGTTGATAGATGCAGAAAAAGCATTTGACAAAATACAGCATCTTTTAATAAAAACCCTCGAGAAAGTCAGGATAGAAGGAACTTAAACATCATAAAAGCCATTTATGAAAAGCCCACAGGTAATATCATCCTCAATGGGGAAAAATTGAGAGTTCTCCCCCTGAGATCAGGAATACGACAAAGATGTCCACTGTCACCACTGTTGCTTAACATAGTGTTGGTAGTCCTAGCATCAGCAATCAGACAACAAAAGGAAATAAAAGGCATCCGACTTGGCAAAGATGAAGTCAAATTTTCACTTTTCGCAGAGGACATGATACTCTACATGGAAAACCCGACCGCCTCCACCAGAAGCCTACTAGAACTGATCCATGCATTCAGCAATGCCACAGGGTACAAAATCAATGTACAGAGATCAGTTGCATTTTTATGCACCAATAATAAAGCAATAGAAAGAGAAATCAAGAAACTGATCCCATTCACAATTGCACAAAAAATCATAAAATACCTAGTAATAAACCTAACGAATGATGTACAAGATCTGTCTGATGTAAACTATAGAGACCTAATGAAGGAAATTGAAGACGAGACAAAGAAATGGAAAACATTCCATGCTCATGGATTGGAAGAATAAATGTTGTTAAAATGTCATTACTACCCAAAGCAATCTGCACCTTCAGTGGAATCCCAATCAAAATTGCAGAAGCATTCTTCTGAAAACTAGAACAAACTATCCTAAAATTTGTATGGAACCACAATAGACCCCGAATAGCCAAAGTAATATTGAAGAAGAAAACCAAAACGGGAGGCATCACAATCCCAGACTTTAGCCTCTACTACAAAGCTGTCATCATCAAGACAGTATGGTAATGGCACAAAAACAGACACATAGACCAATGGAATAGAATAGAGAACCCAGAACTGGACCCCCAAATGCACGGCCAATTAATCTTTCACACAGCAGGAAAGAGTATCCAATGGAGAAAAGACAGCCTCTTTAACAGATGGTGCTGGGAGAACTGGACAGCAACATGCAAAAGGATGAAACTGGACCACTTTCTTACACCATACACAAAAATAAACTCAAAATGGATGAAGGACCTAAACGTGAGACAAGAAACCATCAAAACCCTAAAGGAGAAAACAGGTGAATTCTCTTTCCCATTTTGCAAGATGGCGGGCAAAAAAGCCGAGAAGCCAGATACTGAGGAGAAGAAACCGAATCCAAGAAGTCTGATGCTGTTGGCAAGGTCACGAAGGTCAAGGCTAAAACGCCAAAGAAGGGGAAACCCCATTGCAGCCAAAACCCCGTCCTAGTCAGAGGAATTGGCAGATACTCCCGCTCCGCAATGTATTTGAGGAAGGCCATGTACAAGAGGAAGTATTCAGCAGCTAAATCCAGGATTGAAAAGAAAAAGGAGAAGGTTTTTGCTACGGTCACAAAACTGGTCGGTGATGACAAGAATGGTGGTACCCGAGTGGTTAAACTCCACAAAATGCCCAGGTATTATCCTACTGAAGATGTGCCTCGGAAGCTGTAGCCACGGCAAAAAACCTTTCAGTCAGCACGTGAGGAAACTGCAAGCTAGCATCACGCCTGGGACTCTCCTGATCATCCTCACTGGGTGTCACAGGAGCAAGAGGGTGGTTTTTCTGAAGCAACTAAGCAGTGGTTTGCTACTTGTGACTGGACCTCTGTCCCTCAATTGAGTTCCTCTGCGTAGAACACACCAGAAATTTGTCATTACCACCTTCACCAAAATTGATATCAGCAGTGTGAAAATCCCCAAACACCTCACTGATGCCTACTTTAAGAAGAAGAAGCTGCATAAACCCAGACACCAGGAAGGGGAGATCTTCGACACAGAGAAAGAGAAATATGAGATCACAGAGCAGCGCAAGGTTGATCAGAAAGCTGTGGACTCGCAGATTCTGCCAAAAATCAAAGCTGTCCCCTCAGCTTCAGGGCTACCTCCGCTCTGTGTTTTCTCTCATGAAGGGAGTTTACCCTCACTGGTGTTCTAAATGTCCTACAAAGAACCCGATTAAATAACGGATCCATCAAAAAAAAAAAAAAAAGAAAGAAAAGAAAAGAAAAGAAAAAGAAAACAGGAAACAGCCTCCTTGACCTCAACTGCAGCAATTTCCTACTTGACACATCCCCAAAGGCAAGGGAATCAAGAGCAAAAATGAATTATTGGGACCTCATCAATATAAAAAGCTTCTGCACTGCAAAGGAAACAATCAAGAAAACTAATAGGCAACCGACGGAATGGGAAAAGATAGTTGCAAATGACATGCCGAATAACGGGCTAGTATCAAAATCTACAAGGAACTCACCAAAATCCACACCCGAAAAACAATCTAGTGAAGAAATGGGCAGAAGACAGGCACAGACACTTCTCCAAAGAGGACATCCAGATGGCCAATAGACACGTGAAACGATGCTCAGCGTCACTCATCATCAGGGAAATACAAATCAAAACCACACTGAGATACCACCTCACGCTGGTCAGATTGGCCAAAATGAACAAATCAGGAGACTATAGATGCTGGCGAGGATGTGGAGAAACGGGTACCCTCCTACACTGTTGGTGGGAATGTAAACTGGTACAGCTGCTCTGGAAAACGGTGTGGAGGTTCCTCAAAAACCTATCAATAGAACTCCCCTATGACCCAGCAATAGCCCTGCTGGGGATTTACGCAAGGGATACAGAAGTGCTGATGCATAGGGGCACATGTACCCCAATGTTCATAGCAGCACTCTCGGTAGTAGCCAAATCATGGAAAGAACCTAAATATCCATCAACTGATGAATGGATCAAGAAGATGTGGTTTATCTATACAATGGAATACGACATGGTAACGAGCAAGAATGAAATCTGGCCATTTGTGGCAATGTGGATTGAACTCGAGGGTGTCCTGCTAAGTGAAATAAGTCAGGCAGAGAAGGACAGATACCATATGTTTTCACTCACAAGTGGAACAGGAGAAACTTAACAGAGGACCTTGTTGGAGGGGAAGGGGGAAAATAATTGGGGAGAGGGAGGGAGGCAAACCATGAGAGACTCTTGAATACTGATAACACACTGAGGGCTGATGTGGGAGGGGGAGAGGAGAAGGTGGGTGATGGGCGTGGCGGAGGGCACTTGTGGGGATGAGGACTGGATGTTTTGTGGAAACCAACTTGACAATAAACTATAAAGGAAAAAAATATATACTATTGTTAACTGGAATCATCATCCTGCACATTAGATCCCCAGAACTTATTAATCTACTAAGAGGCAGTTTGTACCCATTTGACCAGTATGTACCCATTTCTCACAGCCTCCTACCCATGGCAATCACCACTCTGTTCTGTTTCTGTGAATTTGGTGTTTTTTTTTTAAGATTCCACATAGAAGTCAGAGCATACAGTATTTGTCTTCCTGTGTCTGGCATATTTTCACTAAGCATAATGGCCTCAAGTTTCACTCATTGTGTCACAAATGGCGGGATTTCCTTCATGTTTGTGGCTAAAAATATTCCATTGTAAATATATACCCTATTTTTTAATCCATTGATCCATTGATGGATTCTTAGGTTGTTTCTTGACTATTGTAAATAATGCTACAATAAACATAGGGGTGCAGAGGTAATGATTTCATTTCTTTAAGATATATACCCAGAAATGGGATTATTGGATCATATGGAGGTTCTGTTTTTAGTTTTTTGCAGAACCACCATACTGTTTTACATAGTGACTGTATCAGTTTACAGTCCCACATCAGTACAAGGATTTACTTTTGTGTATATCCTTGCCAACAATATCTCTTGTCATTTTGATAATAGCCATTTTAATAGGTCAAAGTGATATATATCACTGTAGTTTTGATATGCATTTACCTGACGTATAGTGATGTTGAGCACCTTTTTATGTACCATTGGCCATTTAAATATCCTCTGAGGAGAGATATCTATTAAGGTTCCTTGCCCAGTTTTTAATCTTTTTTTAAATGTTGAATTGTATGAATTCCTTACACATTTTAGATATTGATATTTTTCCTATTTGTGGTTAGCAATTATTTTCAGCCTTTCTGTAGGTTGGCTTTTCAGTATGTTGCTTGTTTCTTTTTTCTGTGCAGAAACATTTTTTTCCATTGTTTGTTTTTGGTTTTATTGCTTGTACTTTGGATGTCATATCTAAAATCATTGCTGAAATCAATGTCAAGGAGCTTTTTTCCTATATTTTCTTCTATCAGTTTTATGGTTTAAGGTTTTACATAGAAGTCTTTATTTGAGTTTGGGTTAATTTTTGTGAGTGGTATAAGGTAGGGGTACGGTTTTATTCTTTTGCCTGTGAGTATCCAGTTTTCTCAGCATCATTTATTGAAGAGATTACCTTTTCTCTTTTGAGTATTCTTGGGTCTCTTAACAAATTTTTATTGACTTTATCCATGGGTTTATTTCTGGGTTCTTGATTCTGTTTCATTCATCTTTGTTTTTATGCAAGTTCAATACTATTTTTATTACTATAGCTTTGTAATCATTTGAAAACAGGAGGTGTGATGCTTCCAGCTTTGTTCTTCTTTCTTAGGATTGCTTTGGCTATCTGGGGCCTTTTTGTTCCTTACAAATTTGAGGAATGTTTTTCCTATTTCTGTGAAAAATGTCACTGGAATTTTGACAAGGATTGCATTCGGTCTGTAGGTGGTTTTGAGTAATGTGGATATGTAATGATATCAATTTTTGTAATCCATAAACAACGGAGTGTCTTCCCATTTGTGTCTCTACTGTTTCTTTTATCAAAGTCTTTGAGTTTTTACTATACATACCTTTCATGTCCTTGATTAAGTTTATTCCTAAGTACTTTGTTCTTTTTGATGTTTTTTTTGAATGGGATTTTTTCTTTATATTTCTTTTTCAGATATTTCATTGTTATTGTATAGAAATGCAACTGATTTCTTTATGTTGATTTTGTAATTTTTAATTTAATTTATGTTGAATTTGTAATTTTTTTAATGTTTATTTTTGATAGAGAGACACAGAGTCTGAGCCAGGGTAGAGAGAGAGAGAGAGATAGAATCCAAAGCAGGCTCCAGCCTCTGAGCTGTCAGCACAGAGCCCGATGAGGGGCTGGAACCAAAAACCTCGAGATCAAGACCTGAGCCAAAATCAGAAGCTTAACTGACTGAGCCACCCAGGCACCTCTGCATCTTTATGTTGATTTTGTATCCTTCATCTCTACGAGTTCTAACAGGCTTTTGGTGGTATCTTCAGGATTATCTATACAGAAGATCATACCACCTGCAAACAAAGACAGCTTTACTTCTTTTCTGATTTGGATGCCTTTCATTTCTTTTTTTTTTTGCCTGACTGCTCTGGCTAGGTTTTCCAGTATCATATTGAATAGGAGTGGTAAAGTGGGCAACTTTGCCTTGTTCTTGAACATGGAGTAAAAGGTTTTAGTTTTTTGCCACTCCATATGATGTTAGTTATGGGCTTATCAATATTGGACTTCATTATGTTCAAGTGTGATAATTCAGTACCCACTTTATTGAGAGTTTTTATCATGAAAAGATGCTGAATTTTATCAAATGCTTTTTCTGCACATATTGGGATGATCATATAATTCTTTTATTCTGTTAATGCGGTTTATCAAATTTATTTTATTTGATTTCTGAAGGATAATTTTGCTGAGTAAAGTATTCTTGATTGGTAGTCTTTTCTCTCAGCACTTTGAATACGTAATCCCACTCTCTCCTGGCCTGTAAGGTTTCTGCAGAGAAATTGCTAATAGTGTTATGAAGGTTCACTTTTAATCACATAGTCTTTCTTCACTCTTTTTCATTTTTTTTTTTACTTTGTTCTCTGCTGATTGGATAATTTGAAAGTTTCTGTCTTCAAATTCACAGATTCTTTTTATTTATTTATTTTTGCTTGATCCATTTTCCTGTCAGTGATCACTCTTGCTTTTTTCATCTCATATACACTTCAGCTCCAGGAGTTTTGTTTAGTTATTTTTACTATTTCCAGCTCTTTGTTAAACGTCTCATTTTATTCATATAGTATTTTTCTGATTTTACTGAATTGGCTTTTTGTGTTTCCTTAAAACTGCTATTTTGAATTCTCTTTTGAATCAATTACAGATCTCCCTTGTTTTGGATCAATTACTGGAAGATTATTGTGATCATTTGGTGGTAACATATTTCCTTGATATTTTATATTGTTTACAATTTTGCATTGCTGTCTTGGCATTTGAAGTAGCAGTCACCTCCTCCAGTCTTTAATGACTACCTCATCAGTGTGTTGAAACCTGATTTTTTTGCACCAGTGGTGTGCTGGAAATTCTCTGCAGGAAACCTAGTTTTCCAATAAGGCTCTCTCATCCATGGATGATTATCTTAGACAGTGTTTTCTAGGGGACTCCGAGATGTGGCTGTGAGGGAGGGTCTGGAGGCAGTTTATGGGCTATTGCTAGGTCCACAGTTTAGCCTGTAGTATGTATGCCTGTTACCTGGTGCAGGGGTAGGCAAGACTTTTCCTAGGTCCTTTGGTATATGGTGCTATAGCCCACAGTTCCTGGAAAGGCAGTTTTGTCCGTGGATGGATAGATGCCAGTTTGTTGTAGTTTGTTGTAGGTGGGAGGACACAACAAGATACATCTTATTCATCTAGAATACTGATATCACTCTGACATATGGGTATTTTAAAAGTAGTCTTTTTCCTAAGATATTTCCCTGATTTCTTCTTTAATGTTTTATGGACCTCATGTTATTTTAAAACTTTGTTTAAATTAGGGATTTTATATTTAAAAGCAAAACCATAACTATAGCGCAAATCTAATTATTACTTCCATGTCTAAGAGTCACTGCCTTTAGGCAGAGAACTCTTATCTTTTTAGTGTACTCTTCAAGGTTCTTCAGAATTACTTTCCCGACTGATCTTTTACTACTTTTCCCATGTATTTTATGCCTTTTTTCCAAGTTCCGAAAAGTTTATACTGTTCCTTTCAGGGCACCTAGATGCTGTCTATGTAATCTTTGTGCTCCCATTCTAATCTCTATGAAAATGGTTTTCTCCCATGTCTTTTCCTGGTGACCTGTCCGGTTTATTTTCCCTTTTCAATAAAGCCTTTCTTGTCCTCTCTTACAGCGTTTCACATGTCAACTCTTTCAAATCGCATTGTATTATAATTGTGTATTTATCTGTGTTTGAAGCAACAGATGTGTATTTCCTTGTATGTGGTTGGTACTTCATAACTGCTCTGTGAATTAATAAATTAAGTCAGATGGGTAAAATTCAGAATTTAATGAAAATTGTCTTTATATTATTTATCAGTAAAATTATTAGAAAACATTGGCTTTTGGGGCACCTGGGTGGCTCAGTCGGTTGGGCCTCCAACTTTGGTTCAGGTCATGATCTCATGGTTTGTGGGTTCGAGCCCCGCGTCGGGCTCTGTGCTGACAGCTCAGAGCCTGGAACCTGCTTCAGATTCCGTGTCTCCCTCTCTCTCTGCCCCTCCCCTACTCGTGCTCTGTCTCCCTCTCTCTTAAAAATAAATAAACATTAAAAAAAAAAAAAGAAAAGAAAAGAAAACATTGGTTTTTTATGAATTTGTAGTGGATTTTTTTAATGTAGTGAACCTGGTTTGCATATGAAGAAGTTAAAGAAAGACGAAAATGAAAAATGGACATCAGCAGAATCTCTGATTACACCAGTGTTTGAGAAGGCCTATTCCCTAACTGGTGGTCTACTACAAATGAATGATGACAGCAGTTTAAGTATAAAGAATCAGGAAATCTATAACTTCTTTATTTCCCTGTGAAGGAATTTTAGCAGTGACTACCTTTTGTGGGTATAAAATGCTGTAGTGTAGGTAGATACAAGCTAAAGCAAGAAATACTCAACTCTGTCAAAACCCTGCTTGAAAAGTTAAGATGAGGGTAAGACTTAGACTTTGACAAGGACCAGTTTCAGTAGTCACCATGAAAGCTGAACTGTAATGATTAGTGTAAACAACTCCTCTGAGAATTTTAATTGGGAAAGGTCATAGAGAAATGGATGATAACTGAAAAAGAATGTAGAATGCAAAGGCATTTTCTTTCTCTTTTTATTTTAAGATGGGAGCTTTTATTTTTTTTCTTTTCTTTTATAGTTCATTGTCAAGTAGGTTTCCATATAACACCCAGTGCTCATCCCCACAAGTGTCCTCCTCCATGCCCTTCACCCCCCTTCCCCTCTCCCATTCCCACATCAGCACTCAGTTTGTTCTCAGTATTCCAGAGTCTCTCATGGTTCGCCTCCCTCCCTCTCCCCAGCTATTTTCCCCCTTCCCATCCCCCACAGTCCTCTGTTAAGTTTCTCCTGTTCCACTTGTGAGTGAAAACATATGGTATCTGTCTTTCTCTGCCTGACTTATGCAGAGACATAAGCAGGACACCCTTGAGTTCCATCTATGTTGCTATGAATGGCCAGATTTCATTCTTTCTCGTTGCCATGTACTATTCCTTTGTATATATAAACCACATCTTCTTGATCCATTCATCAGTTGATGGACAATTAGGCTCTTTCCATGATTTGACTATTGTTGAAAGTGCTGCTATGGACATTGGGGTACATGTGCCCCTATGCATCAGCACTTCTGTATCCCTTGGGTAAATCCCTAAAGATGGGAGCTTTTAGAGTATGTATGTATTCTGTTGGAAATGATCAATAGAGATAAACTTGGTTATTTCATTTAATTTTTGTTTGCATTTCCAAATATTAGAAAGCTTGTTGATTGTATTACATTATCTTTTAATGATTATAGTAATTGTACTTAGTACTCCTATTCATGTCGTTTTGTGGAAGAAGTTGTTTATTCAGAATTGGTTCCATAATGGGGTATTCTCATATCATTGAATGTGCAGATTTAAAGAAATATGTGTGTGTGTGTGTGTGTATATATATATATATATATATATATATATATATGTAATAATAAATATTCAAACACTTAGGCCATTCTAAATAGAACTAATCATTCCTTGATTATTTTAGATATTCAGTACCTTTGATAGTATCATGAATAGCTATGATTTTGTTCGGGACTTTAGAGTATCTGGTTATATTAAGTTAATATTTGTTTAGATTCTGGGGAAAGGGGAAGATTTTGTTCATTAACAGTTGGAAAATAAACTAGTAATCCATAATAGATTATTACTTTTGGATTATAAAGCTCTAAATTACAAAAACCAAGCTTCCTGTACCAACAGTGTCATTGACACAGATTGTATGCTCACTAAGTATGTGTTCAATGTGGAAATAAACAGTTGGATGAATGAATGAATGCCTGTTGATGAACTTCTCTAGAAGAAGCAAATCTTTAGTTTGCTGAAATCAGATTTCCAATAATGCCTAGGTATAAAGTCTATTTATTTAAAAAATTTTTATTTATTTTTTATTTTTTACATTTATTTATTTTTGAGAGACAGGGAGAAGCAGAGCACAAGTAGGGGAGGGACAGAGAGAGAATAAGACACAGAATCCGAAGCAGGCTCCAGGCTCTGAGCTGTCAGCACAGAGGCCGACGCGGGGCTCGGACCCACGAACTGTGAGATCATGACCTGATCCGAAATCGGATGCTCAACTGACTGAGCCACCCAGGCGCCCCAAAGTCTTTTTATTAAAAAAAAAAAAAAAAGTGTAGCATTCAGAAATTGTTATGTATAACTATAGCTAGAAATAGAATAATAATATAGATTCATTTGCTTATCTATTACTTAAAAACTCTTAACTATTATTTTCACCACATATTATAAAACACATGCTTTGAAGGCACGTTTCCTGGGTTTGAAATCAGGGCCTGCTCTTGACCAGCTGTATGGGCTTGGGGAAGTTACTCAGACTTTCTGTGCCTCATTTTCTTTCTGTGTAAAATACCTAATATAATAATCTACTTCATTGGATTGTTATGAGGCTTAAAATACCTTTAAGACATGTAAAGTGCTCCTAATAATGCATAGATAGTAGTTGCATAGTGAGTCCTCAACATGTTAATATCATGATTGTTAGAAAGGGGTTTCCTTCATATAGGGACTTAACTTGCACTTTCCAAATAGGTTTTAGTGCCAGTAAAAGCATATTTTTATTGAAAATGACAACAAAAGATCTCATTCCTATCAAATAATGCAAGTAGTATTATGATTTTCCTTTGCTTTTGTTAGTTTTGATCTAAATTTAGTACTTTGTTGTGCTCCCTTCGTTAGCATATGTACTAAAATTGGATACATCTAATCTTTTGTTAATAACATTTAGTATATTTTCTGTGTTATTTAATGTTACTCTATTGTTTAATCCCCTTCGTAGAAAATTAGTTCCAAATGCAGAGATTTTAGATCATAAACAATAGGTTTAGATATTCTTTGTATCTTAAGTGTTTAATATTTGCCTGAAAAGAATTGTTTGCTTTTTCAGACATGCAAAGAAGATTTCTAATAAAAAGAACAAGGTAAAAAATATATACAATATAATTTTGTTATTTATTTATTTTTAGTTTAGTATATTATTTTTTAAATATATTTGTTAGAAATATGATTCTGTGGTAAGAAAATACTTTATGAAAGGTATAGTGAAAAAACAGAAAATCTTCCTTTGTTGTAGAGACACTTTCTGTGCAAAAGTTCTTTAGAAATACTAGCTATTGATGGTGATATCTTTTTGATAAAAATCAGTTCTTTTAAAAAGTACCTATGGTTTTGCTTTTAAATGTTTATTTACTTATTTTTAAAATGTATTTTGAGAGAGAGCATGCACACGTGGGGGAGGGGCAGAGGGAGAGGGAGAAAGAATCCTAAGCAGGCTCCACGCTGTCAGTGTGGAGGTCAATGTGGGACTCAAACTCAGGAACCGTGAGGTCATGACCTGACCCAAAATGGAGTCAGATGACCAACCGACTGAGCCACCCAGGTGTCCCTGTTTTTGCTTTTATAAAAAGATGGGTCTGTATCACTTCACTACACTTGGTATGTTTCATAAATGTTTGGGGGACATTTTGAAATAGTATTATTTATTTGTAGGTCAAAAAGCAAATTAATTCTATGGATGACCTTGATGACTTCAGTCACTCATCTAAAACTGAAGCTTCTGCTTACTCTAATTATGAGTATTTCAAGTTGCTAATTGAACAACTTGGCATGGACTGTAAAGGTAGGAAGCCTTTTTATATATATTGCTATACTAATATGTGCACACATTGCCTAGTACTGCACCATAGAACACTGATACACTGTAAAGCTGCTCATCTCAGAAATATGTTTTATATTAAAATAAAATGAGAACTATTATATAATCTCAGCCAAAGAGTGATAATTTCTACTGTACTTTTCTTAGTGAGAATGGCACACCTCATGTGTTTGTTAACTCTGCTTCTCTTCTGTGCCTTCACCCAAGGTCAGGTCATTATTTTTCTCCTAGATTACTGAAATAACCTCAGGACTGTTTTCCCTGCCATTCCACCTCCCAGAACCTTGGTCTACACTGCCACCATAATTATTATATATTTTTAAAAATTTATGTTTCATCATGTTACCCCCCGGCTTAAAGCTTAGCTATTACTTCTCATTGCTATAAGGTTAAAGGCCACAGTCCTCTAGCTTCATCTTGTATTGTTTTACATCCTACTTTCCATCTGTGTCTTATCCACTGTTTTATATGTAAGAGAGCTTTTTTGTTTCCAACAGCTGAAGTTAGGTATACTGCACATATATGAAGTGTATCATTTGACAGTTTTGACATATGTATACATGTATGGAACGATAACCATAATCCAGACAGTTAACATATTCATCACCCTTAGAAGTCTCATGTCCCTTTGTCTTATTATGAAGCTGCCAAATTGTTTTCTAAAGTAGTTGTACCATTTTCCATTCCCACCACCAATTCCTCCATATACATTCATGAACACTTAGTATTGTTAGTTTTTTAAATCCTAGTCATTCTGAAGGATATGTAGTATATATATCATTTTGGTTTTAATATAGATTTCCTTAATAATTGATGATATTGAGCATATTTTCATGTGCTTGTTTGCCCTCTGTGTATCTTCTTTGAAAATTGTCCAAATCTTTTGTCATTTTAATAATTAGGTTGTTTGTTTTCTTGTTGAATTTTCAGAATTCTTTTTATATTCTAGACACAGTTCCTTTTTTTTTGTTTTTTGGGTTTTTTTTTTTTTTTTTTTTTTTTTTTTGTCCATTGAGACGTTTTATTTGCTTGTATGTATTACATCCCTAGAAAAAAACCCAGGATTTTCCTTTCTGTGTGTTTTCATCTTGCTTCTTCATGGTCCATGATTGCAGCTGAGGTTGTCAGTACAATGAAACCAAACTGAGCAGATTATTCTGCCATTATTCTAGATCTTTGTGTTGTCCATCAATTCTGGAGCCAATCACTACATGCGTGCTTAACCTGCCTGTGAGGTTCACAACAATTTTCCCAACTCTGTGATCCTCAATGATTTCAAATTTACCGGGGTAACAACCATGCTCCATCATCACAGTTAGAAAGTGGATGCTGTCTTTGAAGCATGGCCTAATAAGAACCTGGCGTTTGCCTGTCTTTTCAATATTGTTATGCTTTTGAGAGCATCTGCTACAACATTCATATGCACCATTATGATGGCACGGAAAGATGGCAGAAGAGCTAGATACAGTTCCTTTATCACCTCTACTTTTTGCAAGGTTTTTCTTCTCCCAGTCTGTGACTTAGATTCTCTCAACAGTGTTTTTGAAGAGAAGTTTTTCTTTTTAATGAAGTTCAGGTGATGCATTTTTTCTTTTATGATTGTTGCTTTTGGGTTTCATATCTAAGAAATCTTTGTCTAGCACAAGGTCATAAAGATTTTCTCTCATGCTTTCTTTTAGAAGTTTTATAGTTTTAGGTCTTACATTTAGATCTATGATCCATTTTATATTCTTTTTTAAGTATGATACAAAGTATGGATCCAAGTTCATTCTTTTGCATAGGGATATCCAGTTGTTCCATCACCGTTTGTTGAAAAGGCTATGTTTTCTCCACTTTATGCCATTGCTCCTTTGTCATAATCAGTTGACCTTATATGTGTGGGCTCTTTTCTGTCCCATTGATCTCTTTGGCCATCTTTGTACCAATATTATGCTGTTTTAATTACTACCAGCTTCTAATAATTTTTTGAAATCAGGTAGTGTTAGTCCTCTAGCTTTGTTCTTTTTCAGGGTTCTTTTGCTACTCTGGATCCTTTGCATTTCCACATGAATTTTAGAATCAGCATGTCAGTTTAAAAAAAAAAAGAAGTGTGGTGGTCTTTACATGTTTACTCTTGAGAGAGAGAGACAGAGCATGAGTGGGGGAGGGGCGGAGAGCGAGGGAGACAAAATCCAAAGCAGGCTCCAGGCTCCAAGCTGTCAGTACAGAGCTAACGTGGGGCTTGAACTTACCAACCGTGAGATCATGACTTGAGCCGGAATATGGTGCTTAACTGACTGAGCCACCCAGGCGCCTCTAAATTTTAATATTTGATTGTTTATAACTAATATATAGAAATACAGTTGATTTTTGTATAGTGATTCTGTATCTTCCAACCTTGATAAACTCTCTCTATATATATATATTTAATTTTAGAGAGAGTGCATGAGCTTGGGAGAGAGGCAGAGAGAGAGAGAGAGAGAGAGAGAGGGAGAGAGAGGGAGAGAGAGAGAGAGAGAGAGAGAGAGAGAGAGAGAGAGAATGAGAGAGAGAGAGAATTCTACACAGGCTCCATGCTCTGTGCAAGCCCAACATAGGGTTTGATCCCATGACTCTGGGATCATAGCCTGAGCTGAAATCAAGAGTCAGACACTCAAATGACCGAGTCACCCAGGTGCCACAATAAATTCACTTATTAATTCTACTAGCATTTTTCTTAATTCCGTCAGATTTTCTACATAAGCAAACGTCATTAACTTCACTTTTAATTACTATTTTACTAACAATGGATATTATAGACTTGTAACAATACATCCTCTGTCACAACTAATCAGCTTTGCCATTGTACTATAAGAGCAGCCAATAGATAATGCATAAATTAATGGACATGGCTGTATTTTGATAAAATTTAATATACCAAAACAAGTAACCTGGCCTAGAGGTTGGAGTTTGCCAACTCCTATTTTGTGATCATGTTATTGCTAATAGAGTTAGTTTTACTTCTTTTTTCTATCCAGATGCCTTTTGTTTCCTTAACTTGTTTGATTGCATTGGCTAGAACTGCTAGTGTAGTGCCGAATAGAAGAAGTCATTCAGTCAGTGTTATTCTTGTCTAGTTCCTGATCATATAGGAAATGCATTCAGATTTTTCCAATTATATATAATGTTAGCTGTAGAGTTATAACTTTTTTTAAAAATCATACTGAAGTTCCCTTGTATTTCAGTTTGCTCAAAGTTTTTATCTGGAATGGATGTTGAATTTTATCAAGTGACTTATTTTATCTACTGAGATGATCATGTATTTTTCTTTTTTAGTTTGTTAATATGGTGACTAACACTAATTGGTTTTTGAATATTAAACCAACCCTGTATTTCTGGGATAAACCCCATTTGGTCATAACAAATTATCCCTTAATGTATTGTTAGATTTTTTTCCCATGGCTATTTCTTTATTTAATATAATTTATTGTCAAGTTAGCTAACATACAGTGTATACAGTGTGCTCTTGGCTTCGGGAGTAGATTCCCAGGATTCATTACTTACATACAACACTCAGTGCTCATTCCAACAAGTGCCCTCCTCAATGCCCATCACCCCTTTTCCCCACCTCCACATCAACCTTCAGTTTGTTCTCTGTATTTAAGAGTTTCTTATGGTTTGTCTCCCTCTGTGTTTGAAACGATATTTCCCCCTTCTGATACCCCATGTTCTTCTGTTAAGTTTCTCAAAATCCACATATGAGTGAAAGCATATGATACCTGTCTCTCTCCGACGGACTGACTTCACTTAACATACTACCCTCCAGTTCCATCCATGTTGTTGCAAATGCAAGATTTCATTATTTCTCATTGCTAAGTAATATCTATCGTATATATAAACCATGTCTTCTTTATCCATTTGTCAGTCGATGGACAGTTGGCCTCTTTCCATAACTTGGCTATTGGTGATAGCACTGCTATAAACATTGGGATACCTGTGCCCCTATGAAATAGTACTCCTGTATCCTTTGAATCAGTTCCTAGTATTGCTCTTGCTGGGTTGTAGGGTAATTCTATTTTTAATTTTTTGAGGAACCTCCACACTGTTTTCCAGAGCAGCTGCACCAACTGTGCATTCCCACCTACATCCTCCCCAAGATCTAATGTGTCCTGAGTTGTTAATTTTAGCTTCTCTCACCAGTTGAGGTGGTATCTCAGTGTGGTTTTGATTTGTATTTCCCTATGAGGAGTGATGTTGAACATCTTTTCATGTGTCTCTTGGCCATCTGGATGTCGTCTTTAGAAAGTATCTATTCATGTCTTCTGCACATTTCTTCCCTGGATTATTTGTTTTATTGGATGTTGAGTTGGTAACTTTTTTATAGATTTTGGATACTAATCCTTTATCAGATATGTCATTTGCAAGTATCTTCTACCATTCCGTTGGTTGCATTTTAATTTTGTTGATTCCTTTGCAGTGCAGAAGCTTTTTACCTTGATGAAGTCCCAATAGTTCATTTTTGCTTTATTTCCCTTGCCATCGGAGATGTGTTGAGTAAGAAGTTGCTATGGCCGAGGTCAAAGAGCTTGTTGCCTGGGTTCTCCTCTAGGGTTTTGATGATTTCCTGTCTCACATTTAGGTCTTTCATCAATTTTGAGTTTATTTTTGTGTATGGTGTAAGAAAGTGGTCCAGTTTCATTCTTCTGCATGTTGCTGTCCAGTTCTCCCAGCACCATGTGCTAAAGAGACTCTCTTTTTTCCATTGGATACTCTTTCCTGCTGTGTCAAGGATTAATTGGCCATACATGTGTGGGTCCAGTTCTGGGTTCTCTATTCTATTCCATTGGTCTGTGTGTCTGTTTTTGTGCCAATACCATACTGTCTAGATGATGACAGCTTTGTAGTAGAGGCTAAAGTCTGGGATTGTGATGCCTCCCGTTTTGGTTTTTTTTGTCAGTATTACTTTGGCTATTTGGGTTTTTTTATGGTTCCATACAAATTTTAGGATAGTTTGTTCTAGCTTTGAGAAAATGCTGGTGTAATTTTGATTGGGATTGCATTGAATGTGTACATTGCTTTGGGTAATAATGACATTTTAACGATGTTTATTCTTCTGATCCATGAGCATGGAATGTTTTTCCATTTCTTTATGTCTTCTTCAATTTCTTTCATAAGTTTTCTATAGTTTTCATCGTACAGATCTTTTACATCTTTGGTTAGGTTTATTTCTAGGTATTTTATGGTTCTTTATGCAATTGTGAATGGGATCGGTTTCTTGATTTCTCTTTCTGTTGCTTCATTATTGGTGTATAAAAATGCAACCGATTTCTGTATGTTGATTTTGTACCCTGCGACTTTGCTGAATGCATGGATCAGTTCTAGTAGGCTTCTGGTGGAGTCGGTTGAGTTTTCCATGTAGAGTATCATGTCATCTGCGAAAAGTGAAAGTTTGACTTCATCTTTGCCAATTCGTATGCCTTTTATTTCCTTTTGTTGTCTGATTGCTGATGCTAGGACTTTTAGCACTATGTGAAACAACAGTGGTGAGAGTGGACATCTCTGATCTCAGGGGGAAGGCTCTCGGTTTTTCCCCATTGAGGATGGTATTAGCTGTGGGCTTTTCATAAATGGCTTTTATGATGTTTAAGTAAGTTCCTTCTATCCCGACTTTCTCGAGGGTTTTTATTAAGAAAGGATGGTGTATTTTGTTAAATGCTTTTTCTGCATCTATCGACAGGATCATATGGTTTTTATCTTTTCTTTTGTTAATGTGATGTATCACATTGATGGATTTGCGAATATTGAACCTGTCCTATAACCCAGGGATGAATCCCACTTGATCATGGTGGATAATTCTTTTTATATGCTGTTGAATTCGATTTGCTAGTATCTTGTTGAGGATTTTTGCATCTGTAATTCATTAAGGATATTGGCCTGTAGTTCTCTTTTTTTGTTGGGTCTCTGTCTGGTTTGGGAATCAAAGTGATGCTGGCTTTGTAGAATGAGTCGGGAAGTTTTCCTTCTCTTTCTATTTTTGGAATAGCTTGAGAAGAATGTGTATTAACTCTGTAAATGTCTGGTAGAATTCCCAGGGAAGCCATCTGGCCCCTGGCTCTTATTCGTTGGGAGATTTTTGCTAACTGATTTAATTTCATCACTGGTTATGGGTCCAAGTCCTAGTCCACGCACTTTAATGATACCGCCCGATATGAGATGTATTCCCACAGGCAGGCGGCTTCCTAGCCAGGGATTGAGCAGGGGGAGTAGGGGAGCAGTTTCTCCTGCCGCTGCCTGGGATCAGGGCGTCAAGCCCAAGGAACTGCCAGCTAAAGGGGACTGATCTCTATCCCCTCGCCCTGCAGTTATAGATACGCTGATAGGATCCCTCTCCATCCTGGGCTGAGGTTTTTCTCTTCTCTAGAGACAGCTCTATGAGCGTTTCAGCCTCTCTTTCCCTTCCCCTCATCCTTCCACGGTTCTGCGCGCTCTCCATGGCTCTGCATGGAGGGGGGCTCCCTCCCCTCCAAGCCTCCAGGTCCCGGCCCATTTTTATCTTCCCCAGATCGCACTCACTCACGCACAGGCTGTCTTCTTTGTGGACTCTGTGTCTTTTCCTCCCACTGTTGTAGATCAGAGTATTGTGGCTTCAGTCCTTCATAGCTTGATAGATAGGAGCGGGTGAAAATTACAGAGCTCCCTACTTCTCTGCCATCTTGCCCCCTCTAGGATTGTTATTAATTGACCTCTTTTTCCTTAGAAACTTATCTATTATTTATTGTGATAATATTTTTGCTTTGAAAACTATTTTGTCTGGTACTAATATAGCCACTCCGGCTCAGCCTTCTTTTGTCAAGTGTTAGTGTTGTATATCATATTTCTGTCTTTTTAACCAATTTCAGTCTTTACATTTAAAGTGCTTTTTTTTAGGTGGCATATAGTTGAGTCTTCCTTTTTTATCCATTCTGACAGTCTGCCTTTTAATTGAGGCTTTTAGACCATTTTCGTATAATGTGATTATTGATATAGCTGATTTGAATCTGTCATCATGCTGTTTGATTTCCATTTGTCCTATCTGCTCTTGTTCCCATTCTCTTCTGTTTCTGCTCTCTTTTCATCAAGTAATTTTTATGATCGAGTCTTATTTATTTACTTATTCATTTATTTCGGCTTACTAGCTATAACTTTTTAGTTTTGCTATTTTAGTGGTTGGTTTAGGGTTTATAGTATATGACTTAAGCATCACAGTCTACCTTCCAGTAATGTTATACCACATCATATATAGTTTAAGAAAATTACAATAGTTTACTTCCATTTCTTCTTTCTAGACAGATCCCTCCTAGATCTGTGGGATTGTAGTTTTCATGAAGTTTAGAAAGATTTTGGCCAATTTTTCTCTAAATACTTTTTCCTGTCCCTTTCCCCTGCCTCTATGGGCAATTGTGTATTTCCCACGTGAAGTTTTCTCACAGTTTTCCAATGTTAAACTTCAGTCTTTTAATTTGTGATGTCTAATAAGTGTTTATTTCTATCCATTGTATTTTTCATGTCTAACATAGTTTACATCTCTGTAAGTCCTATTTGGTTTTGAAGACATAGCTTCTATGCCTCAACTTGTCTTTTCATGCTTTGTTTGGAGATACAGTTAAGTTACTTACAAACAGTTTGATCCTTCAGTCTTGCTCTTACGAATTATTAGATGAATCGAGAGTAGTGGTCAGCCTAAGGCAAATTATGAGTTATTCTGTCCTAGCTAATGTGAATAGATACTATCCCTCATGCTGTGTGAGTACCAGACGGTGTTTCCTCTCCCCTTTTCAGGTGTCTTTTTTCCTTTGGTCACAGGTGACTTCCTTACATGTATGCATTCGTTGTTACTCTGCTGAATACCCAAGGGGAGCCCTCTACAGATCGCCAGGGTTCTTTCTGTGTTCTGCTTTCTCCTCTCCTGTATGTCTGACCTGCCATCTCTATCAGCCTTGAATTCACCCGACTCTCAGTTTCATCCCCTCAATTCAAGGAGTCTGGTGGAGTCTATTTACTTTTTTTGTCCTGTGTCGTGGCCTGAAAATTCTCTCAAGGCAGTGAGCTTGGGCATGTGTTAGGCTAACTTGTTTTGTTTTCAGGGATTATTGTCTTTCATTGCCTGAAGTCCTGTGTCTTGAAAATGTATTTTGTCTGTTTTGTTTTTGCTTGCTTCAGGTAGGAAGATAAATCAGTACGTGTCACTCGATCTTGGCCAGAAGCAGATTACAGTGGAACTTTGGCACATGCTCTAGACTGTCTAGAGTGATCTTCTTCATCCTTTGCTTAATGGCTTCCTGCTTATCCTTCATTCCTCAGTATACTTATCTCTTCCTCGGAAATTTTCCTTGGGTGCAATCAATTTCAAGTTATGATCATAAACTCTGTTTTCTAATAGGAACTATCTGAATTTATAATGATCATTTTAGTTGTCTTTCTCCTTCACTAGCCATTAAGCTAAACAGTAGCCAGGGGTCTTCTCTGTTTTATCTGTAGAGTTTAGTATAATGTCTTACACTGAAGGTATATATTTATTCAATGTGTGAATGTGTGAATTGAAAATGCACAGTCCTGTAGATTGAAAAAGTACTCCTCTATTTTATTTCTGTTTTTGTTTCTTCTCTGATGCAGATTCTGCTGCCTTATTGAAAATTCAGGATTCAATAAAACTTAAAAAAAGTCACTGTAAACTACTTATGGGAAAAATTGAAAAAATGGAAAAAAATGGTAATGCACTACGAAAGGAGCTATCAGAAACAAAAGAAGTGAAATCGGAGTTAGAGCTTCAAAAAGTGAAATGGGAACGTGAACTCTGCACATTGAGGTATAGGATCTTGGTTTTAAAGAAATATTTGAACTGTTTACTTTTTTACTACAGATGTGTAGGGGAAGTTTTGTAATTGCTAACTTCCCTTCTGGGATTTTACAGGAAAGAAAACTTTTGTGTTGTGAAGTGTGAGATTCTTGGAAGTAATACAGGAAGTTTAAAGTCCACCATATAGAAACCTCATTATTTAACAGATTGAATTTTGCTTGTTTTTCATTTTTCTGTATGTCTTTTATATAAATCTGTTTCTACAAAGTATAAAAATGTTTAAAGAAGGCCTTTGATCCATATTTTTAAATTGTTCTCAGGAAAGTTTATGTGAATTTATATACCCACCAACACAATATAAAATGGTCATTTTTCTTAAGACAGAAAAATTGTCAAAATTTATTCAGTTTTATTCTTAACATATGCAGGAATGAAAAAGTCAAGTGGAGGGCTCCTGGTTGGCTCAGTTGGTTAAGTATCTGACTTTGGCTTAGGTCATGATGTCATGAGTTTGAGCCCTGCTTTGGGTGGACTCGAGCCCTCCTTTGGGTGAGCACTAGCCCCGCTTCAGGTGTGCCCCGCTTTTCTCTTTGTCTCTCTCTCCCTCCCTCCCTCCCCCCCCTCTCTCTCACTGCCACTCGTGGGATTCTCTCTTTCTCTCTCTCCACCCTTGCCCACTTGTGCTCTCTTTCTCTCTCAATTAAAAAAAAAAAAGCAAAATGGGGGTGGCCTGGGTGGCTCAGTCTGTGAAGCATCCGACTTTGGCTAAGGTCATGAGCTCAGGGTTAGTGTGTTTGAGCCCCGCATCAGGCTCTCTGCTGTCTGTGCGCAGCCCAGTTCAGATTTTCTGTCTCTCTCCCTGCCCCTCCTTTGTTTGCAGGTGCTCTCTCTTTATCTTTCAAAAATAAATAAACATTTAAAAAAGTAATATGGAAAGTGATTACTGAAAAGTTTTTTCAACGTCTCTGTCATACGTAGATAAAATTAATCCAAAAGTTTATGCTAAAAACACATATTATTATTTATTGTTTACTCAATTAATATGGATCCTGTGTTGTTCTAATAGGTATTTTTAAATGATACATTAAATAGATAATAATCGTTAAGGTAAGGTGCAAGTGTTGTGGAAGAAGAAACAAAAAGTATAGGGCAACAGATATTAGACCCGCTGGCCCAGTCTTGGATGACAGTCATTCACATGTGTCTCTTGTGTAAACAAAATCTGCAGATGCTGTCTTACACTGCAAATCATTTTTGGAGGTACCTGTAAAGTCTTGTGAAGTTGAAATTTTATTTCTAGTGAATTTATAAACTTGTTTATAAACAGCAACTTCTCTTTTTAATTAGGAACTATCTGTCCTATGGAAGAATATTTATACCTGTGGGAAAAAGGGTAATTTTCAACTCTAACTTACCTGAATAATTTCAAAATTCCTTTCCTACAACGTCTACCAGTGTTATTACTGACTAAAACTGACTAAGTTGCATAATGCTTTCTCGTGGCTTCTTTTCAACTGTATGTATCTTTTGGAAGAGGTTAAAGTGAGAAATTAAAAACATGAGCCCTGGAAAGGAAAAAAATTGGAGAACATAGAATTTTCATTTGGATAATAAGGCCAACATATGTGGAACGAGTTTATAAACTGAACTCTATTTCTAACAAAAATTTTATAAGAAACACATTTAATTGCAGATTTGCTTTAAAACAAGAAGAAGAAAAAAGAAGACATGCTGAGAAGTTATATGAAAAAATTAGGGAGGAGTTACAAGAAACACAAGAGCAATGTACTAAGGAAGTTGAAATGAAACTACAACTGGAAGCCACTGTTAGAAAACTACACATGGAATTGACTGTAAAAAATCATTTGAATAAGGTAAATTAGTTTTTGATAAAAATTGTACATTTCCATCAATATTATATGATATATTATACATATATTTTATAGGATCCCTTTTAATCACCTTTGCAAACAAATGGAGATAGATGGCTAGTAAGAAAATGAATTCTGAGGTATTTAGTTATTTTGAAATACATCTGTGTATGTATTTGTATATATTTTATTTTAATTATTATTACTTTTTCCTCCATGTATGTATATATATTTTAAAAACCCAACCCCGTACATCATAGAAAGTATAGAGGATTTTAAAAGCATATATATTTGGAGGAGGGGCATGGGGGACAATGGCATTTTTGCTTCATTGGATAAAATAATATTCTTAATGAAATGCATTTGTTGGCTACAAATAGTGGCATTCATAATGTCCTCATCCAAATGAGAGGCTTTTATTATTTTCTGTAGGAAATGAGCTTTCCACCATCTCAAAACCATTTCTCCTAACAACATATGTTTTGCTTTGGAACAGTTACTTCACTGCCTTGATATATTAATAGGTTAGTTTAACACTTCTGCTAATGGACAGGAGGACAAATGTAGCCAGTTCAGAGATCATATTTTGGGTATCGAGTCTCCTACTTTTGGGAAAAGTAACGGTTTGCTTCAAGTAGTATCCTATTTCATTACAAGGAGCTTTTGAAAACAATGGTATGTTATAATATATTCTTCATGATAATTTATTCATAGGTGTTTTATTCTTAATAAAATAGTTCAATTTATTTTCCCTATTTTATATTTATCACTATTTTCAACATGAAGAGGAAATAAGTTATTGCAGCAGTAATAATCTCATGATTTTCTAAGAGATGTATAAATTTCACCTTATTTACTATCAGTATTTTGAAATATAAGACTTGTTTTGTATTGATGTATTTACACTAGAGAAGTAGCAGTGGTTGGTGCGAGAGTGCTCGTTGTAGAGTGAGAAGGCCTGGGGAAAGTCCTGCAGCTCACATTTTTCATCTCTCCATTCTAGAATTGTGATAACCAAATGAGTTCACTGATGTGTATAGAAGTGTTTCTAGTACCGTGCCTAGATTTGTCAGTTATCAATAGATGTAATTCTTATAACTGACTATAGAAATGTTTGAAAAGTGGATATTTATGAAATATTCTCAGGAAAAAAGAATTTTAGGAAATGTAATCTGTCCAAGTCTATGCAGAGCTAAGGATTTGACTGTGCGGTAGCTGTGGTAGATATCAGACTGTGAACTCAATTTTAATTTATAGTTTATTGTCAAGTTGGTTTCCATGTAACACCCAGTGCTCACCCACCTTCCCCTTTCCCCTTCCCCCTTTCGCCCTCAGTTTGTTTTCAGTATTCAAGAGTCTCTCCTGCTTTGTCTCCCTCCCTCTCCCTAACTCTTTTTCCTCCTTCCCCTCCCCATGGTCCTCTGTTAGGTTTCTCCTGTTAGACCTATGAGTGAAAACATATGGTATCTGTCCTTCTCTACCTGACTTATTTCGCTTAACATGACACCCTCGAGGTCCATCCACTTTGCTACGAATGGCCAGATTTCATTCTTTCTCATTGCCATGTAGTATTCCATTGTATAGATAAACCACATCTTCTTGATCCATTCATCATTGGTGGACATTTAGGCTCTTTCCATGATTTGGCTATTGTTGAAAGTGCCGCTACGAACATTGGGGTACCTGTGCCCCTATGCATTAGCACTTCTATATCCCTTGGGTAAATCCCCAGCAATGCTATTGCTGGGTCGTAGGGGAGTTTTATTGATAGTTTTTTGAGGAACCTCCACACTGTTTTCCAGGGTGGCTGTACCGGTTTACATTCCCACCAACAGTGTAGGAGGGTTCCCATTTCTCCACATCCTCGCCAGCATCTATCGTCTCTTGAGTTGTTAATTTTAGCCACTCTGACTGGTGTGAGGTGGTATCTCAGTGTGGTTTTGATTTGTATTTCCCTGATGATGAGTGATGCTGAGCATCGTTTCATGTATTTGTTGGCCATCTGGATGTCCTCTTTGGAGAAGTGTCTCTTCATGTCTTCTGCCCATGTCTTCACTTGATTGTTTTCCGGGTGTGGATTTTGGTGAGGTCCTTGTAGATGTTGGATACTAGCCCTTTATCTGATATGTCATTTGCAACTATCTTTTCTCATTCCGTCAGTGGCCTATTAGTTTTCTTGATTGTTTCTTTTGTGGTGCAGAAGCTTTTTATCTTGATGAGGTCCCAATAGTTTATTTTTGCTCTTGATACCCTTGCTTTTGGGGATGTGTCGAGTAAGAATTTGCTGCGGTTGAGGTCAAGGAGGTTGTTTCCTGCTTTCTCCTCTAGGGTTTTGATGGTTTCCTGTCTCACGTTCAGGTCCTTCATCCATTTTGAGTTTATTTTTGTGTATGGTGTAAGAGAGTGGTCTAGTTTCATTCTTCTGCATGTTGCTGTCCAGTTCTCCCAGCACCATGTGCTAAAGAGACTCTCTTTTTTCCATTGGATACTCTTTCCTGCTGTGTCAAGGATTAATTGGCCATACATGTGTGGGTCCAGTTCTGGGTTTTCTATTCTATTCCATTGGTCTATGTGTCTGTTTTTGTGCCAATACCATACTGTCTTGATGATGACAGCTTTGTAGTAGAGGCTAAAGTCTGGGATTTGATGCCTCCCGTTTTGGTTTTCTTCGTCAGTATTACTTTGGCTATTTGGGGTTTTTTGTGGTTCCATACAAATTTTAGGATAATTCTAGCTTTGAGAAAATGCTGGTGTAATTTTAATTGGTATTGCATTGAATGTGTAGATTGCTTTGGGTAATAATGACATTTTAACGATGTTTATTCTTCCGATCCACGAGCATGGAATACTTTTCCATTTCTTTATGTCTTCTTCAATTTCTTTCATAAGTTTTCTATAGTTTTCATCGTACAGGTCTTTTACATCGTTGGATAGGTTTATTCCTAGGTATTTTATGGTTTTTTGTGCAATTGTGAATGGGATCAGTGTCTTGATTTCTCTTTCTGTTGCTTCATTATTGGTGTATAAAAATGCAACTGATGTCTGTACGTTGATTTTGCACCCTGCGACTTTGC
>CM053572.1:0-19580 GCA_028646485.1 Cryptoprocta ferox
GAAGCGCGGCCCCTCGGCTCCGGAGCCCGGAGCGGGAAGACCAGACGGCCGCGAGCACAACCCCGCTAGGGACCTCGCGTTGCCGCGCACGAAGCCGCGTCGGGCCCTTTCCCCGCCGGGTCCCCTGAACACCGACCCCCTCAGCGGTGTCTGTTCCGGAAGCCCCTCCTCCCCCGGCCTCGCTCTCTCCTCACCGGCTCCTCCGCGGCGGGTCCTGAGGAGGCCGGGTTCTTGTCGGCGTGGACGCGGGCCCAAGTCCTCCCGAAGCTCCCAGAGCGCCTCCAGAGGAGGCCGGGCCTCTGTCACGCAAGAGGCGGGCTGAATGCGCGTGCGCGCGCCGGCGTCAGGAAGCGGGACTCGGGCTTCCCCTGCAGGCGGTGGAGGTAGTGCAGGACACGCGGGGCTCACAGGTCCGTGGAGGCAGCTCCCCCTCCTGGCCGCTTGCAGAAGCCATTACATTTTGAAAATTGAAACTGAAGTGGAGCCCACTATCCCCCAACTTCAACAGAAATAGTTAAGGAACAATTAACTGGAAAACATATGAAATGAAATGTGCACACACATTACAACCTACACCAAAATTCACTGGAACCTGTAGATAACTTTAAAATGCAAACACAAGGGGCAGCTCTTCCTGCCCATGGGTCCTGTCCCTGTGCCTTAATAAAATCACCTTTTTGCACCAAAGACGACTTAAAGAATTCTTTCTTGGCCGTGGGCTCCGGACCCCACGAATCCCAATATCACCCCAAAAACCCCATCATTTATATGTCACCCATCATGTGGGGCGAAGAGTCTTTTCATCTGGACTCTGAGACAGTGCAAACTTAATGAGTACTCTTTCCTTCCTTTACTCTCATTTTAGGGCCTTTTAAGAAGTATGGTCTTACTGGAACACTTTCATGTCTGCCACTCAGGATGCAATCCTCTGGCCTATGACAAATCTATGGGGAGGAGAAAGCCTGCAATATGGCTTGAAATTAGTACCCTGGCCAGGATGGTAACATCTTTAAGGAACTAAGATTGACTATGAAGCATGACACCAATAAAGCCCCTTGGAAATGTTGGCCTGATACCTTGCTTACAGAGTTTCCAGGACACTTACCAGATGAGTAAGGAATGTGATTTCCTGGCAGGTGCAGGAACCTCAGGATACTTTGGGGACCTTGTGAAGAGGAATCTACCCAAATCTACAGGTATTGCAGGCAGGTCTCACCCCCAAGTACTTGGCTTGGCTTCTACCCTAGAGAGGCTACTAAAATTTCAATATAGAGGTTCCTTATGAAAGGTTCCAGCAAAGCAAACTGTAAAAAATATATATGATCAATTGCTAGTCTTGCTGAACTTCTGTAAACAATTAGGACAAGTTTGTTAAAACTGGACTTGTTTTACAAATGAATTAGTCTTGATTTGACTACCTCTAGAAATGGGGGTTTTTAGGGAGAAAAATTGTTTCAATAATGCACCTTTGTGGATGTTAAATTCTAGTTCTGATAGTCTATACATGTGGTTTGCCTAAGCTGGACAACTTGAGATAAACTTGAAAACAGTTGTCACAATAGCCAGGTATGAACAATCTTCCTGCTTGTTATTCTGTGCAGATAGTAACAGGACCCCATAGGCGTAAGATTGTTTAAACAACTAAAGATGGGATGGACTCCTCCAATAATTACATATGGAAAGTCTTTTCTCACTGAAGACCTATCAATAGATAGACTATAGTGCTTTATTTAATTATTCACTTGAGGCCGGGTTCACTGATACGTCTCTAAATGAATATGCAAGTCATAGCCTTCCTGAACCTGATCTGACAGTTACTAGAAACCTACCCCATATAAACCCAGGAGACGTGATGTATTTAAAGGATCGGAATACAGTAGGGGTTTTAACTCCAAAATGGAAGGTCCCCTTACTGGGTTGTATTATGTACTCCACTATGTTTGGCCGTGGAGGCAGGTATGACCTTCAGGTGCCCAGATAACAAGAAACCACTCACTATCTCAACATTCCCCCACCTGGAGACCTTCAAGGGAACCATTCATCAAACCTTTCCACCCTAAACAATGGACACGTCCTCCCTGGAACAAGAAACAGCTACCAACAAATCACCTTACATAAACATGTCAATACTTCATACCCCCCTCCCAGCCAACGCCATAAAAACGCACCACCCCACTCCCGGGCGCAACTTCCCTGGCCCCTTTCTGTACATACCAGGGAACCTTGCCCAAGAGTGCTCCCAATAAAGGCTTTTTTACTTCCACATCTGGCCTCGGTTTCTGCATCGCGTTCGCTACATTACACACTATAGTAAAATTAGAAGGTCATTCTTCATGGACTCACATATCAAGAATTAAACCTGTATCTTTCTCACAGGAATCTAGTATGCAAGCTGACACGTCTTCTTATTCCTGTGAACCAGTGGGAGACCTCAAATCTTTCTCCAAATGACAGAAATGGATGGAAGGAAAATTACCAAAGGTTTTTTTTTCCTATTTAAGCTTCTCTTTCTCATAATATGAATCTTATTTTGTTGTCTTTTCCAGTGTCTTCCTGCTGAGTGGCAAGACTCCTTCACAGCCATAACTTCAAGAAGACAGATGATCCTTTCTAGTCAAGGAGGTTCATATATATTGCTTACCTTGGATTGGCTGCCTCTGCCTGTGGTAACTCCTGTATATAGATACCTTCCCCAATGGACCAATGTTGACCCATAGGTAGGGACATCTCTATGCCCCTACACAGCAGGAAGAAGTTACAGAAGATGAGATCTTCCACCCTCAGCAAGCTCAAAGATTTTAAGGGTCAAAATTGTTGGGGGGGGGATTGATGTGGGAAACAAATGCAGAAGGAAATGGCAGATAAAATTAAAGTTCCTTATAACCTGCAACCCAATGACAAATACTTGAGGCAGGCAGGTTTCTCCAGGAACTCCCTATATCTTAATACTAATGCTTTGCTAGGAAGGAAAACAACCTTAGCTTGACTATAGCTAGGCCTCCAATATCCTGTGAATCTTCTTTAGCATATGAAAATCTCACTGGAAACTTCCCCTGGACATTATCTCCTCCAACTCCATAGTATATAACCAGTCTCTCCTCATGGTCCTGGAGCAGCGCTTCCTGTCCACAGGTCATGTCCCTGTGCGTTAATGAAATCACGTTTTTGCACTAAAAAATAAATTAATGCATGAATGAAATAAAATAAAATACACAAGCAGCACCTGGGTGGCTCAGTCGATTACGTGTCTGACTCTTGAATTCCACTCAGGTCATGATCTCATCCTCATTCGACTCTGTGCAGACAGCCCCAATCTCTCAAAATAAATAAACATTAAAAAACATAAAACACAAACACAAAGACCAATCCTAAAAAGAGAAAATGTGATAACATGGACTTTATAAAATTAAAAGTTCTACTCTGATAAACCTTGTTCAAAGAACCACAAGACAAGCCACAAACTGGTAGAAAAAAAAATTGCAAACCATGTATCTGATAAAGGATCTGTATTCAGAATGTACCCTGATCCTAAACCCTAGCTCTCTCAAGGTCTTCTACCTCTAAGTTGGAACCCAAAAACTACAGTTTTTCAGTCTAGTGCTCCCCCTGAGTCCTCTGGACAACCGGGTTCTCTTTGCACCTTCCACAGCCCCAGTCTAAACACATTAACCATTATCTCCAATGACTCAAGACTCACCCTAACTCCTTTCCTCATCCCCTAAACCCTCATTCCCTAAACCATTACCATGAACGCCTCTAATCTCTCAACTAATAAACAATCATCCACAAAACCTTCTAAACCCACACCCAATACCGTCACCCCTTCACCACCTAACCAATCACCCTCTCAAACCCTCACTCACTCACCCTTAAACCATCACCCTCCAAATTCTGAACCCACTAGCTCTCCACACACCACCCACTGAAACTCCTAAATTCTCCCCCACAAACATCCACCAACTCACCCCCTCTTCCACTCACCCCCTGAAAATATTTCATCTCAAACCCAACAACGCTCTTCTTTCCACCTCCTCACATTAAAACACTCAAATCATAAGGGCGCGTAACCAAAAAGCCATATGCCATAAACCCAAAACCACACACCCTAAATTAAATAATAGAATCCTAATGCCATAATCTATAAACCATACACCATGAACTCTATCTAGATACCGTAAGTTATAGGAATAAACCATAACCATGAAACACACATCATGAACCAGAACCATAATCATAACCAAAAACTAACATAAATATTCATAGAAATACTGTTCACAACTGGAAAATGGTACAAAATATGCAAACATGCCACAAAGGGTAAATGAATACACAACATGGGGTAGATCCATAAACTGAAATGTTCTTCTAACAAATCAATAAATGAAATAAATTTGTGCAGGTGCTGAGGAATGAATGGGGGGGGTGCCTCAAAATCTTAAATATAGAATTAATGAATATACCTCCGGGTATATACCCCAAATATTTGAAAGCAGGGACTCACTCTGTATTTCTTCCCCAAAATTTGTAGCACCATCATGCACGATAGTCAAAAGCTGAAGCCAACCAAAGTGTCCATTGAAAGGTGAATGGGTGATGTATACACAATGGAATATTATGCAGCCACGCAAAGGACTAAAGTACTGATTCCTATCACAAGATGAATGAATCTTCAGTTCACTATGCAAGGATAATAATCCAATCACAGAAAAGAATATTATAAGATTCTACTCGTTTGAAGTATCCAAAATAATTAATTTTACCACAAAAGGTAAAATATGTTGCCAGGCAGAGGGGAAAGGGGAATAGAGACTTAATGTTTAATATACACAGACTTCCACTGAGTCAAAATTTAAACACTCTCAAGTGGAAGGTGGTGATTTGTGTACAATGGGCACATACTCAGTGGCGTACAACTGTAGACTTAAAATCTTTTAGGGACTCCTGGGTAGCTCAGTCTGTTAAGTGTCCGACTTTGGCTCAGGTCATGATCTCATGGTTTGTGGGTTCAAGCCCCACATTGGCCTCTGTGCTGACAGCTTAGAGCCTGGAGCCTGCTTTGGATTCTGTCTCCCTCTCTCTGCCCCTCCCCTATTCATTCTCTCTCTCCCTCTCTCTCTCTCTCTCTTAAAAATAAACATTAAAAAATTTTTAATCCTTTAAATGGTCACTATGTTTTGTAAATTGAACCACAAAATCATGACAGAAGTACTGAAATATGTCATGACATGAACAAAGATTGAAAACATACTAAATTACAGAAGCCACATAGAAAAGGCTGTCTAGATTGGAGCCCCCTGTGATCTTTAAATCCATCATGGTTGTGAAGTGAGTGAAAGTCCCAGGAAGAGTGAAGTGGGTCACAACAGGAAAAGTCATTGTCACAGAGTTCAGACAAGTGATGACAGTTGAAGTGGCCTCTGGATTGGATTATAATGAGGAGACCATAATGATTTCCTGTTTGGGAGTTCTATGACATTCCCTGGGGAGGGTGTCCCTGTTTTGAGTAAAAAACAAACAAGTATGTTGCATGAAGTGGCAACTGTGAAAAACGACAGCTGGTGAAGCTGAGTGTAGACATCAAGAGTATTTCTGGTGCTATTGTAAGATTTCTATACTTTGGAAATTCATGGAAACTACATTACTTCTCAAAACAACTATATGAGTAACACATCAGAAAAACATAAAACATATCGAACTTCATGATGGAGGCCAAACCCTGTCTGGATACAGTTCACAAGATGCAACATATTACTAAAGGACACTGTGGTCGAATTATATTAGTGGCCGCGATGTTGTGGATCACCTAGGTTATGGTAGGAACATGCCATTTTGGATTTCTAATCTTCCACCACATCACTCCACAAAAAAAAGGTTAAAACAAAAAAACAAATTCAGTGAAATTGTAGGATACAAAATCAAGATACAAAAATTATTACATTGGTCAAACTCATACTGAAGCATCACAAGGAGAAATTAAGAAAACAATTGGGGTAAAAGACACAAATAAATGGAAAGATATTATGTGCTCATGAATTATAAAAATGAATATTATAAAAATTAGCCATTTTACCAAACAGTGATGTACATATTCAATGTAATTCCTCCTATTCAGCATTCTAGTACCATTTTGCACAGAACTAGAAAATCCTGAAAGGTGTATGAAACCACAGAGGACAACAAAGAGCAAAAGAATCTGTATAAAGAACAAACCAGGAGGCATCACACTCCCTGATCTGAAACTATATCACAAAGCTATGGTAACCAAAACAGTAACTGTGGGCTAGGAAATAGAAAGACCAACAGAGTTGAATGGAGAGCCCAGAAGCAAATCCATACATATGTGGTCAATTAATTGCAACAAAGGAGTCAAGAATACGCAATGGTGAAAGGACTCTTTTCAATGAATGGTGCTGAGAAAACTAGACAGCCCCAAGTAGAACACCAGACCCCTATCTCACACCACACACAACTAAATAAAAACTCACAACAGCTGAGGAAGGAGGAACACCGGTACAGAAGGCAGGGCTGCCCTGAAGTCAGTGAGCCCTGGTGTCCTGATGAGATCCATTCCCAGTGGGGACATTGGTGGGATCTGCAGTGGTTCTGATTTCCTCCTGAACTACTCTGATTAAGTTCCAGCAAAGACAACGCTGGGCTCAGGTGTCTCCTGGTGATGTTTCCAACTCTGAAATAGTGGCTTTATGAGAGAACAAGAGACTGTGTTTCAGAACCTTCCTCAATGAGGGAAGAAAGAGGGAAATTAAAAAGGATGAACCCCAAGGAGCTTTTCCTGCAAGGGCCCCTGTGGGGAGAGGCAAGAACTGGACAGCAGGGAAGTGATAGACAACAGCCCACCATGTGCCTCCCTCGCACATGGGAAAGGCCCTGTTCTGAGGGCACAGGAACCAAGCACCCGCTTCCATGCCAGGAGGTTCCTTCTCTCAGTCCTGACTGAGAATGCTGTCCTGGAGAGGGGTGTTCCAAGTCTGCACATGCATCTTGTGGTTTAGGGTCAGAATCCTCATGGGGGACCCCTTGCCTATGCATGTGCTCCAGGTGACGCTTTGGTCATCAGACACATCACAGGTTACTACAAGAGGGTCCTCCCATGAAGACTTCTGAGAGGTGGACCAGAGAGGGATAAAATGGGCTGGGAGGGAAGGTGCACACCTTACCCACAAACACCATCTCTGGGCCCCTCCAAGTGTCAGAGTCTTGGGGGATTCCAGCCACTGAACCCGATCCCTTCCCTTGCTCACTTTGACCCCCCCACCTCCACCCCAGTAACTGTCTCCTCAGTCTTCACGCTGGGATAAAGACCAGTTCCTTAACACATCAGGCATTCAAGGAATTCTTGTTGACCACTGGTTAGCACAGCTTCTGCCCAGGCACTGGTCCTCCAGATGCATGGTGCCAAGCAGGCCTCAGGGGGGATACCAGAACAGTGTTGGGGGATGGGGGCAGGGGGAGCAACGTATTGGGCTGGACTAGTTCTAATATTCTATTTTTAACATCTCCTAAGCACCTACCATGACACAGGCCCCAGCCAGCCACTAGGGTTACAGAGACAGAAAAGCCCCACTCTGTGCAGAAGGGGCATTGCAGGGGGCACACTGACCCCAGGCCCACCACTGACCACAGAGCTCTGAGCATCACCCATGACCTCTGAATACACCTACAGTCGGCCCATCCCCAGAGCACTCAGGCCTGGGGTCTTAACCATGGGGCATCTTACCTCAAAAACACAGGCCTGGAGTGCCCCCACCACCCACTAAAGCCCTCAAGTTTCCAAAAAGTCCACATATTCTGTTGGATATCTTCAGGCTGGAGGGGGATAAGCCAAGAAATGACACCCCTGTGCTGAGAAGACTGTCTTCTCCAACCCCAGGTGTCCTTCCCTCTGAATCCCTGGACCCCTAGACCTCAGGGCTGGCAAGAAGACTGTCTTCTCCAACCCCAGGTGTCCTTCCCTCTGAATCCCTGGACCCCTAGACCTCAGGGCTGAGAGGCTCTCTTTGCATTGTTGTTGATCTTTACTTCTTCAGATGTTGCTTGGAACCTTGGAAATAAATGCTGAGATTGGCTTTTTCAAGTGTTTTTCTGAAACAGTGCCTGAGGACAAAGATATCTTGATGCTGCCATGGATGGGCCCATAGTGGGGAGCAGTCAAAGCTGGGGACAATTTGCTGCCCTCCACCTCCCTGGGCTGATGCCCCTCACTTTCCTGGTAATGAAATTCCTCAGTATCTTCTGGTGGCAGGAGGAAGTGGGATGGGGGTCTCCGGGGGTTTTTCCAAAACCATGGACATCTCTCTGCATCAGCACCACATACCTGGTGGCTCTGCTCTGCATACTGGATCCCCTTAGAAATTACATCTGGGAGCAGATGATGTTGGTTCCCCATCCCAGCCTCCATACCAATGGCCCATCTGCTTGTGCTGAGGCCGTGTATAATGTCATGGGCAGGAGGCCAACCCTGGGGCTAATCCCCACTTGGCAGCAGCAGGAGACCTGACATAAACCATGGGAGGGGAGCTTACTGGAGGGTCTCAACTGCAAGCTGAATCTTTGACTTGCTGTTCCATGATTCAGGGCTCATTTTCTAGAAAACTCACTGGTGGGGGCAGCCTTCTCTGTCAACTCAGATTTTCAGAAGTATCTCATTGGATTTGATGTAAACTAATGTAATATAAAGACATTATTTGATCTTATTAAGTTCAATTCAGCTAGATTAGCAAACATGGGCCCTATTTACAAAATGCACCAGGTTGCCAATAAGGAGACAGCTTGAGGTCAAAAAGTACTGCATTGGGAAACCACATCCCAGTGGCATCCCTTTGCAAAACGTGAAGTCCTAGGATGTAATTTGCAGGGACCACTGATAGCTTTGCTCCTCAGAAGGTGAGAAGGACACAAGCTTGAATTATGGCTGACAAGCACATGGTAGAGACACCTGGGCAATCTCAGGTCTCACTGGGGCTTTGGCACACATGCCTTCAAGGCCAGGCCATGGCTCATTGAACAGTAAAGCAATGAGGTTCCCAAGGAAGCACCCCTGACACCACCTGCCCCATCTACTGGCTTTTTTATTTCTTGGATATGCTGCTCACAGTTTCCCCATCTCTTGCTCATGTCACTGCTGCCAGTATGCCTCTCCTGCAAGAGCGACCACCTCCTACCTTCCACAGTCTATGTTCCAGCCATCCTGCAGCTTCACTTTTTAGAACACAGCACAGAAGAGAGCAAGAAATCATGAGGCAGTGCATGAGGGCTGCACCTGCATGCAAAGCCATGCCATCACTGTGACTGTCTGGACGTGGTGTGGCTCCTTAGGGCCTCAGGATGCCTGGGTGATCCACACACATGTCACATGGTCATATGCACATATGTGAGCAACTGACTGTCCCTAACTCTTTTTTTTAATGTTTTTATTTATTTTTGAGAGAGAGAGAGAGAGAGAGTGAGCAGGGGAGGGTCAGAGAGAGGGAGACACAGAATCCGAAGACAGTCTCCAGGCTCTGAGCTAGCTGTCAGCACAGAGCCTGATGCGGGGCTCAAACTCACGAACCGTGAGATCATGACCTGAGCCGAAGCTGGACACTTAACCAACTGAGCCACCCAGCTGCACCTGTCCCTAACTCTTATAGCCAAAGTGTTTGATCCTACAGAGGCTACAGTCCTATACACCAGGTGACATTTAATCTCCTGAGGTTGATGACCCCAAGGGACAGTTGTTTCTGGGCCAGCCCAGATCTTGTGTCTGACTCACAGAAGGAGAAGAACACAAGGTTTGTTTGCTGGGGGCAGTTGCCTCCATAATTGCACACTCCCTCAAAGGCAGGCGGGAAGTCTCCTTCCACCTCTGGAGCACTTGGAGGAGCTGCAGCTGAAGGAGGTGGTGAAGACGCTGCTTCATCTCCTGCAGGTGCATTGCCAGACAAGCTATCCTAGAGGTCATGGACCACACAGGCTCATGGACCAAACTTGTATGCTGGAATCACAAAGTTCTTTAAATAAATTTAAACAGAACAGTGAGAAAAAGAGGGGATGAGACAGAAGGAGCACTTTACCTGATCCAAGGGTGCAAATGTTCACGTGTCCAGTCTCTCTGTGTCATTAGCCTTTCCTGCCTGTGGGGACCAGAGCTCAAGTCTGAGCAGGAGTCCTACAATCAGAAGGGCTCAGGGCAAATGGCACACACTGGCTCTATCAGGCATGGGGACAAGTATGCCTGCTCGCAGCATACCTGCACAGCCTTCAGTGCCCAGATGAACACCTGGCCTACGTTGTACCTGAAATATATGCCAGTGTAGCAGCTTGACACGCCTCAAACAAGGAGGCTACTGAGGAAGGTTGTGGCTTTGGAGACAATGACTGCAGGGAACAGAGGATGGGTTCATCTGGGACTTCCAAAGAGAGTGTCTATGGGAGGTGGAGACCCCTTCGTGAGACAGCTAGGAATGAGGCTGGAGATACCATACCTCTATGGTCTGAATGGTCATGTGCCCCCAAAACCCCTGTGTTAGAATCCTAAATCCCAAAATGATGGTGCTAGGAGGTGAGGCCTGTGGGAGGTGCTTAGGTCAGGAGGATGGAGCCGCCATGGATGGGAGTGGGGGCCTTATAAAAGAGACCCCACAAAGTTCTCTCACTCCTTCACCAAGTGAAGACACAGCAAAGAGGTGCTGTCTGTGACCAGAAAACATGCTCTCACAGACACCTCATCTTTGGGCATCTTGACCTTGGACTCACACTACTCATTAAGGGCAGATGGGGTACACAAATAAATATCCCCTGGTCCCATGGGGAGAAGATTGATGGGCTCATGCAGCTCCTTGAGCAAGGTTCTGCACTGCCTAGACTCATGGTCAGGCCCCAGCCTAAGCCAGACCCTGCTCTCTAAGGTCCTGGGGTGTGTCACCCTGAGCCAGGATGCCCCCTATGCCAACATCCCACAGAACATGCAGATGATGAGGTGGGGGGATCTCCAGTGCCCAGCCCAAATAGCATGGTGGTGCTGCTCCCCTCCCCAACCTGGTCTTAGCAAAATTCTCAAACTTCCTGGATGTGGGCAGCATGCAGGGCTCAAACATCAGAGACAGCACAGCATGCATGGAAGGGCAGGTGGCACTGCCTGAGGACTCTGAGCTTAGCAAGGTGATCCCACAATGCAGTCCTGAGAGATTCTCCAGGGGCCTGGACACCCTTGAGAAACAGAGAAACACGAGACAGTGTGTGCTCTGTGCAGAAGTGGAAGGGCCTCTCCTTGGTGATGTTTCTTCCCAGTGGGCACAATGCTGAGTGAATGTTCATTCTCTCACTGTGAAGCCACAGGGAGGAGACTGAAGCTTTCAGAACTAGCTTCTCTCTCTCTCATGCTGCACGCCCTCGTCCCATGCCCTGCAAGAGCACTGCCCAGCGAGCCTGTGAGCTCTGCCCCCTGCACCACAGCAAAAGGAGGGAGGCCTGGAGGCTTCTCTGGTCAGGGGCCCACTGGCCCCTTCTGGACACAGTGCCACACTGGCCTGCCTCTGGTCCTGGCGGTCTCCTCCGGGGCCTCTAACTTCGGTGTGCACATGGCGTCCAGCACAGGCACACTGCTAGGCGGGGCTCCAGAGAACCAGCATTCTGCTTCAGGGAGGACAGATAATTATCTCATGCTGGCAGAACAGTCAATTTTCTGGGTCTGGAGTTTACAAACAAAATTCCTCACTTTGAGAAGGCAGATTAGCAGTGGACTACCTTCCACATGGCTATCTGTGTAAATGATTTGTCCTGAAGTCAATCTGTGTGCCAAACGGTGTTGTGGGTGCAACTGTGAGGTGCTTCTGCTTGAGGTTCATACCTGAATCTTCCCTCCCCAGTAAGGGTGGGCCTTGTCCAGTGCACTGAGGCCTGAATACAGCACAAAGGGGAGTAACCCCCTCTCCGCTTAGCTGCTGAGCAGGACCTGGTCTTCTCTGCCCCAGGACCAGAATGTGCACCTGCTGTGCTTGCGCTCTTGGGCCTCCTGGCTCGGGTTCTGACCCCCACCACCAGCTCCTGGGTCTACAGTGGGCCAACTGAAGGTCAGGGGGCTCCCAGCCTCCATAAAAGTGTGAGCCAGTTCCTTGTAGTACATACAGGTATACACACACACACACACACACACCACATACACACATGCACACCAGCTCCCAGGCCCAGAGTGGGCCAGCTGCGAGTTAGGGGACTCCCAGCCTCCATAAGAGTGTGAGCCAGTTCCTTGTAGTACACACACAGGTACACACACACCACACACACACACACACACACACAGCACACACATATACACCACACACATTACCAGCTCCCAGGTCTGCAGCAGGCTGGCTGCAGGTCAGGGATCTCCTAGCCTCTGTAACTGTGTGAGCCAATTCCTTGTAATAAATGTTATATGTTATGCTTCCCTGGGAAACCCACACTAAGACATTCATGTTCATTATAAAAAACAAGAACCTGGGGCACCTGGTGGCTCAGTCGGTTAAGCGTCCGACTTCGGCTCAGGTCATGATCTCATGGTTTCTGGGTTTGAGCCCTGCATCGGGCTCTGCTGACAGCTCAGAGCCTGGAGCCTGCTTCAGATTCTGTGTCTCCCTCTCTCCTGCCCCTCCCTTGCTCATACTCTGTCTCCCTGTCTCTCTCTCTCAAAAATAAATAAACATTTTTAAAAAAAATTTTAAAGACAAGAACGAAATTTACATTTGCAGTACTTTCTCAATTTTCACAATTTTATGTACATAAATACATACACACACACACATGATACAGTTTGGGAAGAAGTACAAAATACCCTACAAAATACCCTGGAGGTTAAAACTTAGTGGGACTCTGAAGAAATATTGCTTCTTTATCCTTTATTCTAATTTCTATGTGTGGTACGAGCATAATTTACTTTTTTCAGAAAATAATAAGCATCCTTTTTTTCTAAACCCATACTATCCACTATTAAAGCCATTTATTTACAACCTTCACAAACATGGAAACCACCCAGTGTCCATCCACTAGTAAATGAATAAACAATAGGTAGGACTGTGCATACGAGAGACCACATGGACATGATCAAATCACGTCCCCCCATGTCATATGTGCGTCCCCCCCGTCACAGTGAGGTTCAGATGTCATGCAGAGAATGACTGTCCTGTCCCATGACCCTGAACTCATGAACAGGGAAAGCTGGTGGACAAGGAGGGAAAGCAGATGCATACTTGTCTGGTATCCATGAGGGTGTTACTTTCAATGGACATGAGGAGACTTGGGGGGTGAAGGAAATGTCCTGGATTGTAGAGGTGGTCTCACAAGTGTATATATCTGTGAAAACTTACACAAAAGACACAAGAGCAGTAACCATCTGCCTCATGTCAACATCTGGCGAGATTACATATCAGCCATGCATCTCATGCTAATGCCTATTTACTCACTGGTTTGGTGGGTTTGGGGGCTTTTCTGCTAAATGTTGTTTCTCATTTAATTTTATTCCTTCCCAAAATGATCTGTTATATGTACCAATGTTGATATGTTTTTAAACAATGTGTGAGTTAGGGCCCCAACCCCCCCCCATACAGTCAAAAATCCATGAGTAACTTGTAACTTCCCCCAAACCTAACCACTAATAGCTACTGCTGAGCAGAAGCCTTACCGGTCACATCAACAGTCGATTAGTATGCATTTTGCATGCTGTAAGTATCATATGTTGAATTCTTGCAATGAAATAAGCCAGAGAAAGGAAAATGTAGAGGAAATCATAAGGAAGATAAAATATATTTACAGGACTGTATGGTATGAATTTTAAAAAATCCACATATAAGCAGACCCGCATAGTTCAAAACCCCATCTATTCCATCTGGATAGACTCTCCAAAGTCTCTCCGGATTAAGAATTACTATTTCAGGGGCACCTGGTGGGCTCAGTAGGTTGAGAGTCTGACTCTTGATTTCAGCTCAGGTCATGAGCCCAGCATCATGGGATCTAGCCTCGAGTCAGGCTCTGCACTGAACATGGAGCCTATTTGGGATTCTCTCTCTCTCTGATTTTCTCATGCTCTCTATTTCTCAAAATAAACAAATAAACATTAAAAAAAGAATCCCCAGACTTTATATACCCACTTAGCACAATGCTTATATAAAGTTGCTCCCAAACATGTTTATTATTTTTGAAGGAGATGGGACTCTTAGTTGCAAGTGACATAAGTTTCAGCTCACAGTCTTGGATCACTTACATCTCAAGGTGCTACAGGTACAGCTACATTTAGGGGCTGAGATGCCATTGTTGTTTTCCTCCTCTCCTCTCTCTGATGGCCTCTGGTTCTGTTGGGGTGTTGGTTTCCCTGTCCCGCCACAATCCACAATGACAAAGACTCTCTCTCCCCATATTGAGGGTCTCATGGAAGGACCACAGTTGGCTTTCATGCCCAACCCATGAACTTATAACCCTGAACAGGATAGGGAGCAAAGATCAGTCAGGCCTGGGCCACCCGCCTGTGCCAGTGGCAGGGTGTGTCCATCATCTCACAGAAACTCGGGGATGGGTGGGAACAGCCCCCTGGTGAAAGGATGGTGCAGAGCAGACTGAACCAGCACAGATCCCACTGCGTTAGAGCCAAAGGGTGAATGTGTAATCCCAGTGCGTTCCTTTGGGGACATGGTTTGCTGCCATAATAAAGGGACTTGAAACGCAGTGGCTCAACGAAGGTGGACGTGTCTTTACTTCTAATATCACGTTGCCAGAGGTGGACAGGCAGACTTTGGGCAGCGAGGCCTTCCCCCACCTGCAGGGAGGAAGGGCAGGCTCACTGATTCAGTGGGACTGGAAGTGGCATGCATCAGCTCTGTCACATACCATTGACCAGAACTTAGTCACGGGGCTGCTTGCAGTTGCAAGGAAGCTGGGACGTGCAGTCCCTAGCTGAGTGACCGCAAGCCCAGCTACAAGGTTACTACATTAAGGAAGGGGAAATAGATATGAGTGCAAAATTAGGAACTGCCCCCAACACTCTAGTGTAAGTAGCACTGTAATAAACGTACGTTTAAACTACTCGCCCACTAGAATTCTAGAGTTGACAATACCATGTGCTGGCGAGGATGTGGAACAGCTTGCGGGGGGGGGGGGCGGGCATGGAACAGCACAGCTGCTTTGGAAATCGCTTCACCAGCACCATTGGAGGCAGACAGGCACATGCTCTCTAACCCAGCAGTCCCTCTTCTGGGTGTAGACCCCACAAAATTCAGGGAATATTTTCAACCAAAGGAGTGTGCAAGAATGCTTGTAGCAGCTTTATCGTAACCTCAAATTAAAAACCATCAAGTAGACAACAGTAGAAAGGCAAAGGAATACCACTCAGCAGTGGAAAAGGAAGGGTCCACACCAGGAAACAGATGAATCTCTGAGACACGGTTCTGAGTGTCAGGAGTCCCACACAAAAGTGTGCAGTCTGTATGTTCTGTCTATGGAGTCTGGTTATAGGCCCTGCCCTGACTGAAGCATTCCCAGTGGGCAGAGGCAGCTGGCAGTGGTGCTGTGTCCCTGACACCCCAGGGCTTGGGTTTGCCTGCTACCAACATGTAAGCAGGGCATGCTGGCCTCAATGTCCAGACAGGTGATTGTCCAAACAAGGGCAGGTGGCTTTGGCAGGGGTGGGGAGACACTTATTTGCATTTGTCCTGGTTAATAGGCCAGGTGAATGTTTCCCTTCAGAAGAAGCTGCCAGATGCTTGCCCAGTGGCCTGACCACTTACATTTGCCTCCACACTTGGCTCCCACTGCTGGGTCCTGGCCAGTGTGTGTGCTGTTGGCTGCTCCAGGTCTACCTGTGCTGGGGCTGATGCCCTAGGAGATGCTCCTGTCATTTCCCAAATGTATATGATGACAGAAGATTTCACAATTCTGGTGGGAGAGACATACCAGCCTGGGAGACCCTGCTGACAGGTGGAGCTGGGTCTCAAACACATCTGTACAAGGTTCTGATCCAGATTAGCTGGAAGTCTCATGTGCGGGCTGATCTCCATTTGGGGGAGCTCCTGGAGAAGCTGGCCCTGCCTGCATCCACCTGGTCTCATCTTACCTGCTGGAGAGCATCTGCAAGGCCATCAATGCCTCAGCAGGATTCTGCTGCGTGGAGACTGGGCAGGAACTCCTTGAATCACTTTTGCTTCAAAGACAAAGTGTGGGAAGCAGGATTCAAATGATGAGCTATTGTTGACTTCATTGCTCACGTTTTCACCTTCTTCTCTAATCCAAACAGAATCGAGATTTGAGCTTATTTAGGTACTCTGAACATAGACCCTGCCTGAAATAAGGAGTCATATCTAGGACCCTCCCCACCTAACTGCACACTCATGGAAGACAAGGGATCTGGAGGGTGTCATGTCCAGATGGAAGACAGGTGGAAAACTGCCCACCAACCCTGAGGATTGTGGAGGCCACCTGCAGGCAGGAGAGCATCTGGCCAGGCAGTTGTGTCCTGGGGTGGTCGGAAGATGGACTTTGGACAGTCAACCTCTTCCTGGGTCCCCCACAGCTCCTCAGATGGACTCTGTGGCTGGTAAGATTCCTGAGGCTCCCATCAAGGAGGCCATGCAGTTGTACCTGCTTCTCTTGGGTCACTTGCTCGGTAGCGTCCATGTGACAATCTGGATTCTGAGGGCACTCAGCAGAGGGACCACATGGGGAGATAGAGGCAGGCCGAGAGAGAGAAACAGACACCAGGCCTGACCTGTGTGCAGCAAGTCATTCAGAGGCCATGTTCCAACCTCTCGCAGCCCAGGTCTTGGCCACCGTGCTGAGGGGAACTGAGCTGGATCCCTGCAGAGTAGGGTGTCTACCACTGCTGACCAGAGACATTGCATTGTGTCTCAGGGGGCTGCTGAGGCTGGTGCACAGAGAATCATCTCGGGCTGTTGGCGGTCAAGTCCCCTGTTGGAGCAAAGGGAGAAGACCCATCACCCGGCCCTTCCACCTTCAGGCCACCTTCCAGCATCTAGAAGCTTCTCTGGGGAGTGCAGGGCTGGCAAGAGACCAGAGGGATGTATGCTGCCAAGGGCAGCTCAAACCACCAAACTGGACTTTTCTGGGGTCACCCACCGCTGCATCCAAACCACCAAAATGCCCGGATGGAAGCTGTAGGTACATCTTGTTTTGCACAATTCTGTATGTGGCAAGCGGGTCCCCAGCAGACCTGAGTGAGGTGCGAGGGGCTCCGCACATGTAAGGACATCCCTAGGCTCTCCCCACAAGGGGTCTCGAATTCCAAGCTTCCCCATTCACCAGGGATCCATGCGGGTTGCCCTGGGCCATCTCCCATCTGAGGAGGCCAGTGTAGAGACCAGCACAAGTGATGCACCTGCTGAGGCAGAATCCACAGCACATCTGGCCCACATCTCATCCACTGCAGGCAGAACTCCAGGATGGATAGGATGGGGGCTCCTTCCTGTCACCCCCAGCTTAGCAGACAGGGGTTGACAGGTGGCTTCAGTCCTAGGAGGTGATGACCCTGCCCCTTCTGCTGACCAATGTCTACCTGACTACCTGGAGGCTTTGGAGGGCAGGTAATGGCACCGTTTCTTCAGGACATCTTAGGCATAGAAGTGAGCACTGGAGACACATTCTCATGGCCCTGGTGTTTGGACTTTGCCCCTGTGCCTGTAAAATCTCCACACAGGATGGTTGTTTTATTTCACTTTTAAAACCCAAAACATGTTAGTAAGAATGGCTTCTAGTTAGGGTGTTCGGCTAATGTGAGGCACACGTACCAGTGATCTGATGGCTGGAGCCAAGCTCTGGACCTGCCTTCTCCCCACTTAGTTACCGTCTGTGTGTGGTTACAGCACCTGAGGTCATGCACACTCAGTACAGGGCTGTCATCTGGTCACTGTGCCGGGCGCCAGGTCTCCAACTTCCTCCTGCGTCACTGCCACCATGCACCCTGTGATTGACACGTCCCCACCCCAGGTGGTTTTGTGCTCAGCTCCTGCCTGTTCTTCAGATCCCACGTCTAAGTGAGACCATGCAGCCTTTTCTTTGTGTGTCTGGCTTATTTCACTCAGTATAACGTCCTCCAGATCTTTCCATTCTTTTTACAGCTGAGCAATATTCCTTCGTATATACATCACTCATTGGTTGGACACTGAACCTGTTTCCATGAGTGACCATTGTGAACAATGCTGCCATGAATGTGGGCGTGTGGAGATCTCTTCCAGACAGTGATTTCTTTTCCTTTGGGTAAATACCCAGGAGTGGAATTACTGGATCATTGGTGGGTTCTATTTTTAACTTTTTGATGAACCTCCATACTGTTCTCCACAGTGGCTGCACCAGTTTGCATTCCCACCAAGAGTGAAGAAGGGTTCATTTTTCTCCACATTCTCACCAATACTTGTTATTTTAAAATAATGAAGATTTAAACAGTGCCCTCATTGCCAGCAAGCAGCCAGGATGCTCCCAGGGAGCTGGGTAGTCTTTTGGCCTGGGAGGAAACAGCCAGAATGTCCTGATATTCATTGAGTGTGGTGAGCCTCTCCTGGCTACCCACTTTACCCAGGGCTAAACTGCTGGCTTGTAGGAATCCTTGGCAGAAAGTTAAGGACAGGGGACAAAAAGGCAGCAGGAAAGAGATGAGAGACACAGAAACAGGGAAGACACTGGAGAGTACACGCTGTGCAGAGCAGGGACGGCCAGGTTGCAAACGGATCCCTGCCACCCAGGCTGCTTTGAGCAGACAGGTCTGAGAGGTGCTGTCACCGTCTGTTGAGTGGAAGCAGTGACTTCCCAGCCACTGTGAACCTTTATGGACAGTGAGGCTATTAGACATGTTGGTGTGTCTCGGGAGCAACTGATGTAAGCCGTGAAACTTCATACATTGTGATTGTTAGTAATGATTCACGCCACAACAGCCTTTTAGTGTCCATGGGTGTTACCTCTGTCCACACTCACAGTAGCAATCCCGTGAGTGTCAGGTCTGAAGGTCCCGAGCACATAAAGGGATGAGGACTCTTCCAAGTTTCACCAACTCTTCCATTTCTCTGCTTATTCCATGGCTACCAGGAGAATGGAGGACAGAAGTGGAGCAGGGAAACCACTGAGGTCAGGGTAACACCCACCTGGGGCCTCACAGCCACCCACACATGGGTGGAAGAATCATCTTGTCACCCATGCAGACTTTCCCTCCAGCAATGTAGGATCTGAATCCAGAACGATCCCAAGGGAAACTCTCCTCTTCATGTTCCAACTTGGACGACAGCTTCCCTGGCTTCTGTCATGTTGTGCAGCCTCTCAGGGCATCAGGGGCTCGGCTGCACCTGCTGCAGGCTTGGGCTCCCCTTCTCCCTCCCTGGGAGGGGTGCCCCAGGGTCCTTCCCTGCTGGCGCACTGGATCTCCCGAGGAGCGCTGGGCCTCTCTCTTCCCTCCAGCTGCAGTGCCCTGTGATAGGGGCACAGAGGCGCTAGAACACCCAGCTCCAGGGTGACCAAATAGACTGGGTGAGGGCACTGGATGCTGACAGAACCCAAGGCAGAGAGAGGAGTGGATGTGACACAAGAAAGTAATTCATTTCAGTGACTACAACACC
>CM053572.1:19680-67620 GCA_028646485.1 Cryptoprocta ferox
GCAGGCGGCAAGGGGGCAGGTGGTTGGGTGCATAGGGACTGAAGGCAGGTGAATGTGTGAAAGGGGGCAGGTGAGTTCCTGCAGGGAGAAGAGGCATAGGTAGGTGAACACAGGGGGCAGCTGGGTACTTGAAGGGGAAGTGAAGGCGGGAGAGTGCATGAAGGGGGAAAGGGGAAGGATACAAGGGGGCAAGGAGGCAGGTGGGTCTGTGCAGGGGGACATGTGAGTGCATGCAGCGGGGCCAGTGGGTGCGTTCGGGGGGACAAGGGGCAGGCGTGTGTATGCAGGGGATGGGAGGGTGCATGCAGGAAGACAGGGGGGCAAGTGCCGAGGGATGCATGCAGAAGGTCAAGGCAGCAGGTGGGTACATGCAGGGGGGCAGGAGGTGCATGTAGGGGCATGTGGGTGCTAGTGGGGGCAGGGCGGCACATGAGAGAGGTAGGTGGGTGCATGTGGAGGGCCTTGTAGGTGCATGCAGGGAAAGTGAGGGTGGGTGAGTGGGTGTAGGGGGGAAGATGGGTACATGCAGGGGGGTTGTGGGTGCGAGCATGGAGGGCAGGTGGGTGCATATAGAGGAGCTGGGGATCAGGTGGATGAATGTATGTTGGCAGGTGGGTGTATGCACAGGGGCCAGAGTACGTGTGAAGAGGGGCAGTGGGGCAGGTGGGTTTATGCTGGGTGATAGGGGGCAGGTGATTGCGTGCCAGGGGGCAGGGGGCGAGCATCTGTGTGTAGGTGTGCAAGAAGAGAGGTAGATGTGTGAAGGGAGGCAGGTGGGTGAGTGTGTGCAGTGGGCAGGGGGGAGGTGGGTGTATGCAGTGAGAAGGGAGGCAGGTGGGTTCCTACAGGAAGAGTGAAGGCAAGTGGGCACATGCAGGGGGCAGGTGGGTACGTGCAGGGGAGACAGTGCACAAGTGGATATGTGTGGGGGGGACAGGTGAGTGCATGTCGGGAGGCAGGTGGGTGAATGGAGGGGGGGCAGGTGGGTGTGTGTAGAGGGGCAGGTGGGTGCATGCAGGGTACAGGTGGGTGCATACAGGGGGACGGGTAGATGAGTGCAGGGGGAGTTAAGGCAGGTAGGTGTGTGCAAGGTGGCCCATGGGTGCATGTAGGTGGGCAGGTGTATGCATGCAGGGGGACCCACAGGTGCGTGCAGGGGGCCAGGGGGTGTGTAAAGAGGAGCAAGTAGGTGAATGGATGTGTGCAACGGTATAGGAGGACAGGTGGGTGCCTACAGGGGAACAGGTGTGTGCGTGCAGGGGGGCAGGTGGGTGGGAACGGGGGGCAGGTGCCTGCGTGCAGGAGAACAGTGAGGCTGGTGGGTGCATGAATGAGGGAGTAAAGACCAGTGGGTGCATGTAAGGAGGCATTGAAGTGAGGCGCATCATCGTCCTGGGGTAAATCCCAGGCCGGTCTTGCTGGCTCAGGGCAGTCCTTGCTGCTTGAGGGTGTGGTGTGGGTTCCAGCAGGGGATGCTTTGCCTGCAGGGTCTCTTGCCGGAGTTCAGAGGTGGCTGGAACAAAGAATTAGTCAATTAGAGAGTGCAGGCCCTGCAAGGAGTGAAATCCTCTTTCTGTTCTTGGCGTCTTCACTGTTGACACTCAACCACGATGCCCCTTTGGGGAGGCGGTGTGGCAGTTTGTGCACCTGCACTGTGCAGCTGCAGACCTGTGACTGAACCTGTGTTGAGTCATCCCTGAAACACCTGCAAGGATCCTCATTGAACGTGCTCGGCCACTGTGAGCAATGGAGAAATCATGGTGGCCATCTCCATGTGGCCCACAGAAACCAGTCCACTGTGTGGCACCACCTCCCAGGGCACACGTGGCTTTCAAAGAGAAAGGTATAAATATGCCCAGACACAGGAAGATGCTGGCATCTTGGCATCTTGGCATAAACAACATTACAGCAGACTAGGCCTCTTGAAACCAAGCATGTTTATTATCTCATGGTGTCCATGGATAGGAGTCCGGGCGTAGCTTACCTGGGTCGCCTGAGACGAAGGTGTGGGCTGGGGCTGAGGTCCCATCTGAGTGCCCTCAAGACAGGACCTACCTGCTCACTCAGGCCTGTTGGCTGATCAGTTCCTGTGTGAGTCATGACCATGGGCTTCCTCAGGCCAGCTGGGGGATGTGTCTACTGGAGATGCTGTGACATTCTTATGGGACATAATCACATTTGTGTATCACCTCTATCATGTTTCCATGGATATCAGGAGGCAGGGATCTGGGCGCATCTTGAGGTCTGTCTGCCACAATGCCCGAAGCATATGTTCTAATTTTCAGAAGGAAGAGAACAGGAACACAGCAGAGATGGGTAGCTGACTGCACAGATTCTACGGAATCTTGCTATTGCTGAGCAGGGGCTCCCAGGCTGGACCCTGGCCTTGGCACTCACCTCTCTCGCCAGTGGAATGTGAGTGGGTCCAGCAAGTGTCACTTCTGGTCCAGAGCATTAAGAAGTATGTGTGACCTTCCCATGGTCTCTGTCTCCACCAGCCGTGTGACTTGGAAAGCCAGCTGGGGAGAGGTCTTGGGTCCATAAACCCCTGCTTGGAGGAGAACCACCAGACATATTGTGTCCTCCATGATGTCCTGCCTCTTGTTTCGCTGTGCAGGCTTTGGGATTTATTTCAGATAGCAGCTGCTTTTAGCTTAAATGACATGCATCATAATGTACAGTCCCATTTAAAACCCTCTGCATGCATGTGTAGTGTGCATGTAGGTGACAGTATGGATTGTCCCTTCTCATCATCAAGGGGCAGAACTGCTAGCTGCCTCCTCCTACCCAACCAGGTACTCTAAGACTTACAGGTGTACAATGATCAACATGTATGATCTCTCCTGGTTTCTTGGGGTCAGCAACTCAGGAGCAGTTGGCCAGGTGTTTGGAGCTATGGTCTCATCTGAAGGTGTAATTGGGGCCAAAGAACTTCCTTCCCAGGAAGCCCCCTCACACAGCTGTTTCCTCTCCATACGGGGCTCTCCACAGGACTGCTTGGGCATCCGCAGGAAGTGGTGTCTGGCTTCCCCTAGAGACAGCCTGGCAAGATGATGTCTTTTATGACTTAGGCTTGGAGGTCACACACAGTCACATCTGCAAGGTCCTATTTTGACTTGGGTCAGTGCTGCTCTGCATGGGAGAGATGTCACAATGCATGAGGACAAGATGGAGGGGAGGCTGGTGCCCCTTTGTCCATTGCTACCAACTGCCCATCATAAATAGGAGAGCTCAAGAGATGGATCTTTTATACCCCTGCACCCCTAAATCCATAGTGTACCCCAACTCTGGTCTGCAGGTCCTCCCCAGAGACGCCTGTTGGGGTGATTATTCTGTCTCCACATATTAGTTTGTATGACCAACCAGATCACTGTCCAGTTTCTCCCCAGCCCCCGAGGCAACCAGGCTTCTGGCCTCCAGAAGCAGGTGGAGGACTGGGCTCCCACTGGAGGTGGGGAGACATTTGGCCAATGAGACCACACTCCGAGCACTGGAACCTGTGAGCTAACATGGCTCTTCTCTGTACTCCATGGGTTGTCCCCAGAGAGTCTGATATTTTTTTTTAATTTTTTTAATGTTTCACTTATTTTTGAGAGAGAGAGACCGAGTACAATCTGGGGAGGGACAGAGAGAGAGGGAGACACAGAATCTGAAGCAGGCTCCAGGCTCTGAGCTGTCAGCACAGAGCCCAACACGGGACTCAAACTTGTGAACCATGAGATCATGATTTGAGTCAAAGTCGGATGCTCAACCGATTGAACTGCCCAGGTGCCCCTAGAGAGTCTGATTTTTGTCCAATGTCCTTGGTTGTGGTCTTTTGCAAAGGGGGTGACATGAGATGATCCCAGAAAGAGTTTCCTGCCAACAAGTAGGATCTAATGCCCTGAGACTCAGATTTGGAGTCTGTTAAATGGACAGGACAACACCCACCTGTCTGAGCTGTCACAGAGATAACACAGGGGATGGTGAGGACATACCTGCTGAGGCTGGACTCCTGGGAAGTTCCTGCTGTCCCAGGCAGGGGAACATGACCGCCCATCTCAGTGGGTCAGGAGAAGAACTGAGAAGGCACAGGATGGCTCGTCACAATGCTGATGATACAGGTGGCCACTTGTAATTCAAATTCTGACCTAGATTCTTGATTGGTACACAAGCCCTCTGTGAGTGTGGGCATGTTCATGTCATTGTCACGACCACTGGCTGTGGGTGTGAACATACCTGGAGGGCTATTAGCAAAGTTGGTGTCACAGAAGAGCTGCTCCATCACCCCCGAGGCTCCCCCCTGCCAGGGCACTGTGTGAGGGTGCAGTGGGTCACCTTCATTGGGTACACGATGTTCCATGCCCAGCAGTCCAGAACGGTGATGCTGAATCATAAGACAGCCAGCCACAGCCAGGCCCTTTCTTTGTTTACGATGTAAGTGACACTGTCTAATCTTTTATCATGGGGTGGCCTGGCCAGCCAGGGAACTCATCCCTGGTGCCACAGCCAGCTGGTGGCATTTACGAGCCCTGCAATCCATCGCCTGCATAGTTAGGGTGAGGCACCTCTTCAGTTTTAGAGACAGAGTCATTACATGTGAGATAATATAAGGCTGGCTATTCTAGAACTTTCCAGTTGCTATGGTGACAGACAACCTAGGGGTGTTAAGATGACCTGATAAGATGCTCAAAGTTGGTCCCTCTTCAGCAGGTGTCTGTACTTGGTGCCTGGATGGTGGGGGAAGAAAGGAGTCACGTCCGCAGTGCCAGCTCGGCCCTTGAAGGTGGTACCACTGGGTGACGGGCTGGGGTTTCCATAACACACAGCCGGCCAGCCAGGACCAGCAGCTTTGTTTCAGCAAAAAACCCACACAGCCAATGAAGGGAGGAAATTGGGGAACAGAGGGCAGAGCCAGGTCCTTGAAATGACCCTACCCAGTGATTCCTAACTGCTGTCCCAACTTCGTGTGTTTTCTGCCTTTGGAACATTTATTGAATCACTTTCAGCACAGCTATCCAAGTACATCTCCCTTCTCCGATGGTTCCAGGAACTCAGCCTCTGTGTTCTGACTTACTCTCATTAAATAATTTCATTGCAATCATGCCCTTTCCAACTACACGGAAGGAGCTAGAGAGTAGTCTTCTGAGTGAAAACCTCATTCTAAACCAAACCCTAAGCCTGGTACCAAATCTCTAGCCACAGAGCCATAAACCTAACTATGACCCTAACCATAACCCTAGCCCTAAATTTCGCCCTCTGGAGAGGTCACTGAACTGTAGGATAATGGGCATATATCCTCACACTGGCCCTGACCCAAACCAGAATAAGAGCCCGAACCTGAGTCTGAACCTGAACCTGAACCCATCCCTGATCCTGAACCAGAACCCATATTGGAATCCAAACTCAAAACCTAACACTGACCCAAAAACAAGCTCAAATTCAATTCCAAATTCAAACCCAATCCTTAAGGTGAATGTCAACTCTAATTTTAAACCCAATCCTTAACCCAAACCCAAACCCCTAACCCAATCCTTAACCTGGACCTGAACCCTGAATTCCAAATCTTAACCTGAACACCAAGTTGAACCTGTATCTAATCTGATCCTGACCCAAACACTAATGCTAACCTGAATGTGAACCCATACTCCAACTCAAACCCAAAACTGATCCCGAACCTGTGCCCAGCCAGAACCTGATCCCTAACCAGAACTCAAACCTGAACCCTAACCTGATCCTTCACCAGAACCAGAACCCCCTACCTCAGGGCACCTGGGTGGCTCAGTCGGTTAAGTGTCTGACTTCAGCTCAGGTCATGATCTCACAGTTTGTGGATTCGAGCCCTGCATCAGTCTCTGTGCTGACAGCTAGCTCAGAGCCTGGAACCTGTCTTTGGATTCTGTGTCTCCCTCTCTCTCTGTCCCTCTCCTGCTCACGTTGTCTCTCTCACTCAAAAATAAATAAGAATATTAAAAATTAAAAAAAAAGAACTCCCAACTTTAACATAAACCCTTACATAAACCTGAACCCTAACCCTAAACCTAACCTGAACCCTAAACCTAACCCATTACCAAACCCAAACCCTAACCTTGAACCCAAACACTGATCCTAACCTGAACTCTAACTCTATACCAGACCTGAACCCGAACCCAACCCTTAAACCCAAACCTACCCCCAAACCCCAACCCAAACCTGAGCCCCTTAACCTGAACCTGAAACCTAACCGGAGCTGAACAGGAATCCTATGCGCACGTCCATAGCCCCACCTTCTGGCTATGGGGATGGATGCTCCCTGGCATGTGACCTGTCTTGCTCAGTAATATTGCAACAGCCCTAGGTCTGTGTTGTCCTGCAGAGCACATTATATGGTGGAGAGCTGGGCTCGGGTGTTTTCTGCCACTATGGCACATGTTATCAGTGTGCTCCACCAACACACTGCCTCAATGTACTGCACACATGTGTACACGTTTCCACATTTTGTCAATTTCCAAATGTGTGTATTCTCCTTTCAAATTTGATGGTGTCATTTTCCAATGTGTCCAATTGTTACTTATAGGCCAATATCACCGATAATAATTCAGAGCTCTAGATGGATTATAAATGTCCTGGTGTTAGAACATTCCTGAGAGAATATTCATCCAAGGTCAAATGCGATTCACCGAATGGGTAAATATTTCCATGTTGGAATTAAGACGAGACTCATCTCTATCTTAACCGGAAGAAACATATAGTGGAATGGCAATGTGGCTTGAAATTATAAAGGATTGAAATATTGCAGAGAGAGGCGTCTGGGTGGCTTGGTCAGTTAAGCGTCTGACTTTGGCGCCGGTTTTGGCAGTTTGTGACATGGACTCCCATGTCAGGCTCTGCGCTGACAGTGCAGAGTTTGCTTGTGATTCTCTTTCTCTCCCCCTCTCTCTGCCCCCTCCCACCTATGCTCTCACTCTCTCAAAATAAATAAATAAGCTTTAAAAAATTAAAAAATAGACCCGAAGTCTCCCCACTCTTCTCACAACCCTCGACCCCGGGATCCCCCCAGCTTGCCTGCCCACCATGGCCAACAAGGAAGCCTTTGATGATGAAGTAGAAGAACGTGTGATCAATGAAGAGTACAAAATATGGAAAAAGAACACCCCTTTTCTTTATGATTTGGTGATGACCCATGCTCTGGAGTGGCATAGACTAACTGCACAGTAGCTTCCAGATGTAACCAGACCAGAAGGGAAAGACTTCAGCATTCATTGACTTGTCCTGGGAACACACACGTCGGATGAACAAAACCACCTTGTGCTAGCCAGTGTGCAGCTCCCTAATGACGATGCTTCGTACTACGACTGTGAGAAATGAGAATTTGGAGGTTTTGGCTCAGTTAGTGGAAAAATTGAAATAGAAATCAAGATCAACCATGAAGGAGATGTAAACAGGGCACGCTATATGCCCCAGAATGCTTGCATCATTGCAACAAAGACTCCATCCAGTGATGTTCTTGTTTTTGACTATACAAAACATCCTTCCAAACCAGACCCTTCTGGAGAGTGCAACCCAGACCTGCATCTCTGTGGACATCAGAAGGAAGGCTATGATCTTTCTTGGAACCCAAACCTCAGTGGGCACTTAGTTAGTGCTTCAGATGACCATACCATCTGCCTCTGGGACATCAGTGCTGTTCTGAAGGTAGGAAAAGTTGTGGATGCGAAGACCATCTTTACAGGGCATACAGCAGTAGTAGAAGACGTTTCCTGGCATCTGCTCCATGCGTCTCTGGATCAGTTGCTGATGATCAGAAACTTATGATCTGGGATACTCGTTCAAACAATACTTCCAAACCAAGCCATTCAGTTGATGCTCACACTGCTGAAGTGAACTGCCTATCTTTCAATCCTTATATTGAGTTCATTCTTGCCACAGGATCAGCCGACAAGACTGTTGCCTTGTGGGATCTGAGAAATCTGAAACTTAGGTTGCATTCCTTTGAATCACATAAGGATGAAATATTCCAAGTTCAGTGGTCGCCTCACAATGAGACTATTTTGGCTTCCAGTAGTACTGATCGCAGACTGAAAGTCTGGGATTTAAGTAAAATTGGAGAGGAACAATCCCCAGAAGATGTAGGAGATGGGCCACCAGAATTGTTGTTTATTCATGGTGGTCACACTGCCAAGATATCTGATTTTTCCTGGAATCCCAATGAACTTTGGGTGATTTGTTCTGTATCAGAAGGTAATATCATGCAGGTTTGGCAAATGGCAGAGAACATTTATAATGATAAAGACCCTGAAGGAAGCGTGGATCCAGAAGGACAAGGGTCCTAGATATGTCTGCACTTCTTGTGATTTTAGACTCCCCCTTTTTTTCCTCTCAACCCTAAGATTGATTTAACACTGATTTTGAGACACAGACTTTGTTTGGCTATCCCTCTATGATAGGTACCATCAACAATTTATTAGCCCAAACAGAAGGTGTTTTCTAAATATTAACTGGGAGACTTGATTCAGTAAAACCACAGACTTCTATTTAAATGTTCTTCAGGAATTTTCTAGTAACAAAGGTCTAAAGTAGCCACAGAAAAGGGAATATTGTGTGTGGCTATTTTTCTTCTTAGGCTGTATCCCCAAGTTTTTCGGACTCCTTTAAGTAAAGGCTAAAGTGAGGAAGGAATAGAGCCAAGTGAGGTAGGTGTCTGAGCCATGGAGTACAAATACCACACGATGTCATTTTTATTCAGGAAATGGGGGAGATTCAAGTCCTGTAAATTCCTCTCCTGAAGTCTTCACACCTGACTTTCCAGGATGCATATTTTCCTGTATAACCAGTCTCCCCTCAGTTTCTTCAGTTAAGTCAAACCTATGTGTTCCTCTTTCCCCATATATTTTTGTTTGTTAGTGTATTTCTTGAGCTGTTTTCATATTTCTTTCCTTTCTGTGAAATGTTTTTTTTTTAAAAAAAAACTTGGGACCACCAAGTTGTAAAGATGTATGTTTTTACCTGACAGTTCTACCACAGGTAGACTGTCCAGTTGAGTTGAGAAGAGTGAATTGATAGCTTATATTTGTTTTTAAAATTAAATTAATCGTGGATAAGAGTTGCTTTTGTTTGTTTGTTTGTTTAGGAGTTAGTCCTTGACCACTAGTTTGATATCATCTCTATTTTGGGTGACCTGTTTCGCCAGCAGACCTGTTACTGTCCATGACTAAGTGTGTAAATGCTTATAATGGAAAAAATTGCTTTTCTACATAAAAACAATAAAAAATTAAATAAAATATTGCAGAGAAAGAAAATTAACATGAATCAGCAGTGACTTTTTTTTATTAATGCAGATGTCTACAATGAAATCATTGTAACATATCAGTGCTATGATATGAATGTTTGTGTTTCCCCAAAGTTCACATATTCAGTCCAAACACCCAATGTTTGGTGAGGGAATTCTAGGTGATTATATCATTAGGGTTGCATTCTGGTGACTGGAATTACAGCGGACAAATGCGGTTTTAAAATGCATGGGTCAACTCATAGGTAAATTTTTAAAAATAAGTCCAGAACAGCACTGCAAATGTATTTTCTCTACCTTATGATATTCTTAATAAAGACTTATTTTTGCTAGCTTACTTTATTGTAAGGCTACAGTATATAAAACACAAAACATAAAAAAATACGTGTTAATCAACTATTTACGTTATTGGTAATGCTTCTGCTCAACAGTAGCCTGTTAGTAGAGAAGTTTGTGGAATCTAAAGTTATACATGGATGTTTCACTGCATGGGGGGTTGGCAGTCCTAACCCCCACATTGTTCCCTTTATAGAATAGCCCCTAGCCCCATCTGTCCATGTGAGGACACAGAAGAAGTTTGTCACCAGAGAGTGGGTCCTCGCCCTACCATTCTGGCACCCTGGTCTCAGACTTTCAGCCTCCAAAAGTGTGAGAAATAAATGTCTACTGTTTTTTTTAAGTTTATTTATTTATTCTGAGAGAGAGAGTGTGAAAGAGAGAGAGCAGGGGAGGGGCAGAAAGAGGGAAAGAGAGAATCCCAAGCAGGCTCCATGCTGTCAGCGCAGAACCCGATGCAGGGGCTCAGTCCCACAAACCATGAGATCATGACCTGAGTCGCAATCCACAGTCAGACATTTAACTGACTGAGCCACCCAGGCACCCCCAAATGTCTACTGTTTATAAGCCCCTGTCCTCGGTGTTCTGTTATAGTGGCTCAGATAGACTAAGACAATCAGCAATGATATATAGGACAAATTGAGATTTGAAATGCAAGCAAACTACAGTATCAGGGCAAAAAATTAAAGTTCATAATATAAATGTAACCACATATATACAAAGTTGCATTCAGAGAACACTGAGACATGGGTTGGGAGATAAATCGATATATAAATAAATGCAGAAATATTACCTGTTAAGAAGCAATACACTCAAAACTGTTGCCATGGAGATTCTTTCTAACTTGATCTACAGATGCCACAGCCCCCATCAAATTCCCATCAAAGATACTGACAAACAGTCCACACTGAGACTAGATGATGTAAGACTGAGGAATACAGTTGAAGAACCCACACATGTGGGTCCAAACACTTGTCATAAAGCTACTGTAGTGAGGAGAGAGTGATATTGGTGAAGGGATAAAGAAAACAACAAAGCACAACATACAGCAATGTGAATGTAGTCATTGACTTGTCAAAGGGACAAAGGGAAATCAATGCTGAGGAAAGTCTGTACCACAAATGGTGATAGAGCAATTGGGAGATAGGGGAATGTGAATGCACACATAAGCATTTACTCAAAATAAACAAAGTAAACAAAATAGACATAAATTTTCAAATGCAAAACTATAAAGATAACAGAGGCAAAATAGACATGACCTCGGGATGGTTGATTAGTTTTTTAAATAAAACACCAAAAGCCAGTCTACTGAAAAAATTGCTGGTGTTTACCTTATGAAAATCTAAAATGCCTCCTCTGTGAAAGACCCTTTTAAGAGAACAAAAAGATAAGCCAGATTGGGAGAAAATATTTGGAAAACACATCTGAAAGAGGACTTCTGTGGAAAATATACAAAGAAAAAACTACACACAAAGAAACTCCAAAAGAAATCAAGACAAACAACCAAAATAAAAACTGGTAAAGATCTGCAAACACAGCAAACCAGATGAGATATACTAATGACAAACATACAAAATGATGCCCAACAATCTGTCAGTAGGGAAAGGCAAATGAAAACAATGGCATAGCACTGCACGACTACTACAATAGCTAAGATCTTAAGGGGAAAGCATAGCAATAGGAAGTTTCATTCACTGCAGGCAAGATGCACAATGGCACAGCCACTTTGGAAGACAGTTGGGCAGCTCTTCCCAAAACTAAATGTGCTCTCATCGTGTCACCCAACAATTGCACTCTTGGGTATTTGGACAACTGCTTTGAAATTCATGTCCAAGCCAGTGGGCAATTATGCACATCGTCTCTCTTCTTGATGGACAAATACCTGTAAAAAATCAGAGTATCCTTCAAAAGGTGAATCAATAGCCACATGAGGTACATGTAAGCATCCATGAATGGAATGCTATTCAACAATACCAAAGAATGGTCTCTCAAGCCACACAAAGACATGGATGGATCTTAATGGATATCACTACTCGAAAGAAACCAACCCAAGTAGACTACAGCCTGTACGCTCCCATTTCTATTACATGAGGGAAAAGGCAACATTACAGAAAGCAATGAGATGGGGAAGATTAACAGAATAGGGTGATGGGAGGCACTGAGGGGAGAGGTCAGAGGAGACTGCCATGATGCCTGTCAGGAAATGCAAATCAAGACCACAGGGAGGTGCACTTCACATCCATTAGAATGGCTATTACAGAAACAGTGGACATAAAAATGAGTTGGTGCAGATGTGGAGAAATTGGCATCCTAGCACGTTATGAATGAGAATGTAAAATGTCTCAGCCACTGTCGAAAAGGGTCTGGCAGTTCTCCAAAAAAGCAGAGCGTACATTTAAGATGTCATCTTGCAATTCCACTCGGAATCTGAACCCTAAACAATAAACCCAAATTTGAACCTGAACTCAAATCCAATCAGAAACCCCAGCCCTACTCTGACCCAGAAGCTAACTCTCTGATGGCTGGCCTTGCTGGCACTAGACCCCTGTCTCAGACACTTGACCGCTGGCCCTAAATCTCAACCTGCTCCCCTCACTCAGCCCCTCCCATGGGCCTGTTTTTGGAATAAGATCTCCCAGGGACATGAGGGACCCTGTCCACCACTCCCAATCCCACCCCTCACAGGGACTTCCAGGTAGGAAGCATGAGTGGGGACCCAGAGGAGAAGCAGGCACTGGAGGTGGCAAAGGGGAAGAAGACAGAGGTTGAAGACAGTTCTTCCATGGGCCAGGGGGATCCAGTCCCCTAGCAGCATGCCCAGGCCCAGAGCAAGAGGAAGGCACAGGTGCCAGGCTGAGGCACCGTGGGGCCCGCCTGGGTTGGGACCATCGGTGAAGCATCCTGGAGAGGACAGGGCTTGGAGTCCTGTGTCCTCCATGGTGGACACCTGGAACTAGGATGAGCAGCCTCCCCTGGTGTGGAGAAGGCTACAGGAGAGAAGGTGTCAGTTTCCTCCCTTACAAGTTGGGTGTGTGAAGTGAGTGACCCACATGATCAGAGAAGTGTGGGTTGGACTTGGTCCTCCAGGGACGACCCACTGTGTTTGGGACCCCTGGTGGTCCTTCTAGTAGTGTGGCTTGGGAACTTGGGGGCCAGGAGCTGCTGTGGTTCAGAACGTGGCCAAGCACTGGATTCTGAGTCCAGCCAGATCTAGAGAGGCAACCATCCTCATTAGAGCCTCGGGTCTTGGTTTGGCAGTGGAGCTGTGGTCCTAGTGCAGGCCTGGTGAGGCAGTCTTGCGAGGGAACAAGGGAGCCTGCCACCCGTTGCTCTGCCCACTGGACGCTGGGGAGCCCACACCTGCTCACAGGCACAGGGGAGTTTGGCTCCAAGTGGCCCGCCTGGGCTGCCGTACCAGCGCCGTCCACCAGGGGGCGTGCCGCTCCCACCGCCAGAGCTGGCCAGACTGGTAATTCCGGGTTCCGAATGCGAGCTACTCAGGGGTGCGAGGGGCTCCGCATCCTCTCACCTCCTCCTTCAGCTACTTACCCCAAGCACTCGGCGGCCCGATGCCACACTCCTGGGCGGCCCTGCCCTCCAGGAGCTCACGATCTGGAGGGCAGAGGGGCAAAAACAAAGGCATGTGCGGGGAGAAAGAAAGTGCAGGGCGGAGGGGAGAGGAGGAAGGAAGAGGGAGTGAAATAGATGAGATGAAGAGGGAGAAAAAGGGGAGGGGAGGATGGGGAGGAGGACTAGAAAGGAGGAGGAGGAGATGGAGGAGGAGGGAGGGAGAAGAGAGCAGGGAGGAAGAAAGGGAGGTGGAGGAAAGTAGAGGAGGAAGAAGAGGGAGAGAGAAGAGAGGTGGGAGGAAGGTGGAAAAGGAGGAGAGGTAGGGGAGAGGAGGAGGGAGCAGAGGAGGAAGGAAGGAGAAGTAGGAGGAGGGGAGAGAAGAGGGAGGAAGGAGAAGAAGGGGAAGGGGAAGAGAGTGGAGGAGGAGCTAGCCACAGGGCAGCAGGCAGAGTCTGGTAGAGGCCATCAGCTACCTATCAATCTATGGATCTATTGATCTATGGCTTGCGGTCACCCTGTCCCAAACCTCATGGCTCACAGCATGCAGTGCCTCACAATCTCAGCGGGAGCCTTGGCCTCAGGTTCTCCTGAGTCTGGGCTCTGCTCTCCACAGAGGCTCAACAGGGTTGCTCCTCTGCCACGCCCCTCACTCCTGGGTCCTTAACAGAGGGGCCAGGGACCTCCTTCAGTTCATTGCCACGTGGGGTTCTCTGCAGGGCAGCGCATAACAAGGCAGCTTGTTCCCCCATAGCCAGAGGTCAGAGAGAGTCATTTAGATGGAGGGACAGAGACACAGGGAGAGAGAGGCACAGAGAGGGGCAGATGCAAATAGGGAAAATGCAGGAGGGAACACAGGAAACAATGAACAATACAGCGCCTTGGGCTTCTCACAGTAGCATCGGTAGGTGACAGTCCCGCACTTTGCAGCCTTCACAATTAGACAGGAGTGACCAGGCCTCCCTGCTCAGGGGGAGCGCATTCCAGAAGGATGTGGGCTCCAGGACGTGGGGGTTGCCGGGATGTCCACCACATGGCCCAGATGAGGCACTCTGGTCTGATCCTAAACATGGCAACAGGCCATCAGAGTTGTGATGACAGAAGGGAACGCTGTCTGCCTTTCTGCTATTTCAGACCCCTCATGGTACAGACTGGGACATGAGGGCAAGGAGGGGGAGGTCAGGGCACCTGCACCCAGGCCCCATGCTACATCTCACAGTGTCTGAGCTACGTGGGACAGACACCACTCGACTGCCTGGAAGGGGCATCTCACATGTACCTGATCACATCCCTGGGAAGTAAATGCTGAATAATTCCCATGTGCAGTGGGAACACCTGACAGGCAGTGATTCACCAGGGTTACAGAATGGAGCCACTATGTGTCCTCTGTGTCCTCAGAGCTGGGGTCCTGGTTGCACCCAGGCCATCTTGGGGGCCATGTTGGTGTAACTGTGTATGGACATGGGTTGGGGCAGCAGGGTAAGTAGTCAGAAGCCCAGAGGGGCCCTTGGTGGTGATCCTATCTGAGGAGGGGCCCAGGGAAGGGGACCCTAGGAAGAGACCTCAGTTCCTTGGCGATAGATCCCCAGGAGACCTTGGGTACCCACATTCTAGAGACAGCTCTTCCCAGCTCACTTGGGCAGAGACACTGCCCAGAGCAAGATGTCCTCCTGATGTGTCCTGACTTCCTGAGGCTCTGGGCTCAGAAAACCCAAATGACAGCGTGTTCTGTTGCTGTAGACATAGGCTCAGCCATCACCCCAGGGCCTCTGGCCATTGGGCAAGAGAGACCCAAGAGTAACACAGGAGAGCCCAAGCCACCACTGTAACTCCGTTCTCCTAACCCCCTGGCCACATCAGCTATTGCCCCCACGGTGTCCCAGTGTCGGTGGCAAGGAGGAAATTAGGACAGAGCAGAGAAGGCAGGAGGTTGTCAGAATGAGGCCCTGCTCCTCTGGGGAGAGAGATGAGGGTTCCTATGACCTGAGATCAGGAGTGCAGGTTTGAGACGGCCCGCTGCTGGCCAGCTGTGCCTACCGAGGGCTCGCCAGGCCTCACCCTCATGACTGTTCTCACCAGTCCCTAGGAGCCCTAGGAGCTGGGATGGCAGATGTTGGGGCCTGGTCCGTGCTTTAGCCCTAACTTTCCAGTGAGGGGTGTTTTAGAGATTCTTCTCTCAAAGGTTAGCCTTCCTGTTGCCACTGCCAGAAGCTGGCAGTGTCTGAGGGGGTCCTCAGGGACCATAACCCCTAAATGGAACAAGGGGCAAGGAATAGGCTTCTGGAGAGAGAAGACCCTTCCAGCTGAGCTGATGGCCTTGGCTGAGGGAAGCTCCCCTCCCCAGGCAGACACTGGGGGTTTAGCCCTCATCCAGCTCTAGATAGCAACTCTCTAGGCAACCTTGGCTGCTCCTTAAAGGTGATTTTCTAGGCAGAAGAGGAAAAGTGGACATCTGTTTCAGTTTCCTGCTTCAGAAGGACTGTCCCTTCCTTGATGGAAGGGCTACATCTCCAAGTGTGGGCCGTTGGGGTTTGAAGCATATGGATACTGCTATGGGAGCATCTGCCTGGGTGTCCTCTGACTCTGCTCTCTGTCTGCCTTCCCCCAGCACCTTCTTCCCAATTCTGGGTGCCTGGCTAAACCAGTCCCCATAGGATCTCTGTCAGCTTCCATACCTTCCTCCCCAAGATGCTAGTGGACTACATACAACTGAACGTGCCTGGTCTGGACCTGCTGCTCTGCCCAGATGCTCCTCGCCCAGCTGGAGCCCACTGAGGCAGAGCCAGAGGGTCAGGAGAACTGGGGTGGCTGCTGTGATGAGGGGGAAGGGGATGGGCCACAAAGACAGGAGTGGAGAGTGGCCTCAGCCCACTCCTCTGGTGAACTTTAGTCTGGGAACCCTTCCTGGGACGTGGTTCTTGGGTTGGTTTGGGTTTCCCTTAAAGGCAATAGAGTGTTTTCTGGTTTAGAAAGTCATGTGGAAAGGTAATCATTTTGGTTGAACATTCCTCTACCTGCAGTTCACATCAGCTCTGAAGCCAGATCCAGAGCTAATGACAGCTGTGTCACCAGCTCTAGCAATCGCTCTGTGCTAGTGTAGCATCAGTCTACTATCCCCAGAGCTGAAGTCAGCTCCAGAGATAGCTTGAGCACAAGTTCTAGCACAAGCTCCATTGCCAACTCCACCACAGCTCCAGAGCTAGCCTCAGCATCCGCATAATTATGAAAGTGAGAGCCATTTCTAACACCAGCTCCAGTGCTAAAGTCAGCTCTGTTGCCAGCTCCAGAAGGACGGAAGGAAGGGAGGGAGGGAGGGAAGGAGGAAGGAAGAAAGAAAAAGAAAAAATTTAAAGCCAGATTCAGAACCAATTGCAGCACCATCTCTGACACCAGATAGAGCCATGAGGTCAACTACAGCACCAGCTCTTGCATCAGCTCCCAAGTTTGAGCCAGCTCTGGTACTAGCTCCAGTGCTAGTTGCAGAGTGAGGGTCATCACCATCCTCTGAGTTATAGCCAGCTCCATCATCAGGTCTGGCCCCAAACCCAGAGATAGAGACTCTACATTACCAAATCCTATGTCAGCTCCAGCAATAGCTCTAGCACGAGCTCTGGATCCAATACTAATCTCAGAGCTACAAACAGCACCAGGTTCTGAGCAAGAGCTAGCTCCACCACCAAGTCTGGAACTAGTTCCAGAGCTAGAGCCCACACCAGTCCCAGATTCTGCACCCGCATCAGAGCTAGAGACAGTTCTGGCATGAGCTCCGGCCTCAGAACTGGTGACAGGTCTAGATGAAGAGCAGCTCTAGCACCAGCTCCACAGCTAGAACCAGTACAGCAACAGCTCTGGCTCCATCAGAGTTAGAAAGAGCTCAAGTACCATTGCTACCCCAGCTCCACAGCTGGAGGCAGCCTGGACGCCCACTTCCATGCCAGCTGCAGTACCGGTTCTAGCTCCATCTCTAAGACCAGATCCACACCTGCACCAGCTCCAGAGCAAGAGTCAGCTCACCTCCAGTGCCAGCTTCATCACCAGAGCCTGCCTTGCTCTCTTCCTTCCTCTCTTATTTTTTCTTTTGTCACTTTTTCTTCATATACTTTATGATTACCTGTGTTTTGTTATAACATTTATATAAAATAAAATTTTCCTTTTAAAGTATTTTAAATGGTACAATTCACCAGCATTAAGTACATTTGCAATGTTCTGAAAACACCACTACTGTCTAGTTTCAGAACATTTCATCACCTCAAACAGAAACCCCATCCTCCTCATTAAGCGGCCCCTCTTCATTACCCCCAGACCCTGGCAACCAATCATCTCCTTTCCATCTCTATAGTTTTACCCATTTTGCACATCTAAGTGGAATCAGACAATCTGTGGTCTTTGTGTATGGCCTCTGTCACCAAGCATAGTATTTTCGAGGTCCCATCCATGTTGCATCATGTAGATCATTCTTACTGTGGCCAAAAAATATTTCAGTGTACATGTAAGGAAATACACTATACTCATCCCATATCCATATCCATAAATTTACTTATTATGTTGCTGATGAACATTTGGGTTGTTTCCACTTTTTGGCTATTGTGAATAACGCTACTATGAACATTCGTGTACAGACACGTGTTTGAGGGTCTTCAAATGTGTGGGTAGAATTGCTGAGTCAAATGGCAAGTCTATGTCTAAATTCTTCAGAAACTGCCAAAGTGTTTTTGCACAGAGGCTGCACCATGGTACACCTCCCACCCCGACTCCAGGGGTGTAGGAGGCCTCCAACCTCACCAACACTTGTTCCTTGTTTTTTAAATTATAGTCACCTTCGCAGGTGTGAAGTGATACTGCGATGTCTGCGTTTTCTCAATAAAAGACCCTTGTCATATTTATTATTTGAAAATATTTTATACTATTATGTGGGTTGTTTTCTTACCTCTTGTGTCCCTGGACACACAAAGGTTTTAAGTTTTGATGCTGTCCAGTTTGCTTTATATTTTATTGTCTGTACTTATGGTGTCATATTTAAGAAACCGTTGTAAATCAAATGACATGAAGGTTGGCCCCTGTGTTTTTTTGTCTAAGAGTTTTAGAGTTTTAGCTCTTAAATTTAGGTGTTTGATCCATTCTCAGTTAATCTTTATATATGGTGTGAGGTAAGGCTTCAGCTTTACTCTTTTGCATATGGATATTCACCGTCCCCAAGACTACTGCTTGAAGTTTGTTTTCCTTCATTGGATGGTCTTGGTGCCTTTGTGGAAAAACCCAATGACCACACATGTGTATGTTTAATTCTTGGATCTCAATTCTGTTCCATTGACCTTGTATCTTGCAGCCTGACTGAATTTATTAGCTCTAACAGGTGTGTGTGTGTGTGTGTGTGTGTGTGTGTGTGTGTGTGTATTCTTTAGAATTTGCTACACATAAGATCTTGTCATCTGTTAATGGACAGTCTTACCTCCTATTTTCCGATTTGGACGTTTTATGTTTTTTGCCTAATTGCTCCGTCCGGACCTTTGGTGAAATGTTGAGTAGGGGTGGTGAGAGTGGGTGTCTTTGCCTTGTTCATGATCTTAGTGAGAAAGCTGTCAGTCAGCTGTGCATGATGGTACTTGTGGATTTTTCATACATGCCCTCTATCGTGTTGAGGACATTCCCTATTATTTCTCCTTTACTGAGTTCTCCTATTGTGAAAGGATGCTGGATTCTGTCAAATACTTCTTCTGCAGCAGTGGAGATAATTGTGTAAATTTTTTCTCCTCCACTCTACTAATATGATATAGATTGATTTTTTCATATATGGAACAACCTTTCAATCCCTGGGCTAAATCCCAGTTGGTCATAATGTATATAATCTTTTAATTCACTGCTGAATTCTGTTTGCTCTGATTTACTGGCAGATTTTTGCATCGATACCATAGAGGATGTTGACCTACAGTTTTTGTGGTGAGGTCTTTAGCTTTGTTTGGTATTAGGGTAGTGTTAGCCTTGTAGAAATCAGAAGCATTCCCTCCGCTTGGATTTGTTGGATGAGAAGAATTGGTATTAATTCTTCTTTAAATGTTTGGTAGGATTCACCAGTAGAATGTTTTGTAGTTTGTGTGCTTCTAGGAATTTTTACTTTTCACCCAGATTATCCAATTTGTTGCTGTTCAATTGCTCACAGTTTCTCTTAGTCAATCTAGCTAAGGTTTGAAAATTTTTGCTTTTATTTCCTTCAGAAAAACCAGTTTTGCTGATTTTCTCTACTGCTCTTCTGTTCTCAGTTACATTCATCTCTGCGCTAACATTTATTTTTTCAGTTTAGTTTGTTTTGTTTCTAGTTCGTGAAGAGCATCTTGTGACTACCTTCTCTAGGTTGTGGCTGACCAGGGCAGCCAGCACCACCTCCTTCCCAACATGCCAGCCCAGGCTGCCACCAGACTCTGGGCTCATCACTGAATCTCTTCTACAGCTGGGCATGATGCCTGACAGTTGATAGGCTGACCTGGCTCCTGTGGACCACCTGCTGCCTTTGGTACCTTCTGCTTTCTGGGAACCTGAGGACTAGCTGACCCTGGCTAAGGAGCACTGCCAGTGGGCACAGTACAGGTCACTGCCACCTGTGCCCACAGGCACCACAGAGCACTCACTCACCTACTGGGTCTGATGATGGCAGTTCTCTCCTGTCTACAACATTTTCCCAGGACCCCTCCCAAGGGGCCTGGCTCTGCTTGCCACTGCTCCAGCCTTTGTCAGGATAGATGGGATCACAGATTCCACCATCAAGGCCAACAGAGTGAGAATCCTACCCAGCCCGGTCCCCTCCCAACCCTCCCCCAGGAGGAAAGACCCCCTTCACATACTTTGCTCTTTAGCAGGTGAGGAGGGGCAGCTGAGTGCCACTGAAGGGCTTTGAGACCACAGGAGATGGGGTCAGTGGGAGGGGACCATTTCAGAGGAGGTGAGAGGGTGATTGAATTTTTGTACAACAGGTAAAAAACAACAACGACAACAAAAAAGAGCTTACTGATTTGGACAATATTGGTCATCAATGTAAAAGCGACACATGAATACCATACTAAAATCCTCTTTCTACTATGGCTGGGAGTTGTGGTTTTGTCCTTTCATTTCCTGTGTGTAAATGAAACACAGACTCACTCCTCATTCAGTAAGAAATCTTGCAGGGCTATCAGTTTATTTTAGGTGTGGGACATGAGAAGGGCCAGCCACATCTCTCCGGCTGCTGTGAGATACGTCCAGACAGACCACCCTCAGAGGACATGGTCCCGTCAGTATTGTGACCCTGGGCAGGAGCAGAGGCAGTCCCTCAGAACTCCTGGCATTTAGCAGTAGGAGGTACGTTCCCAAGCACAACCACCACTTAAATTTGGGAGTCTTTAGAAACAGGCTTTGCCAGGACTGTTGCCTCTCTCAGGACAGTAGCTGTATTTCTACAATTTGTTGGAAGAGGGAACCCTCTGCTTCTCTTGCTGAGATTTCTTCTGACCACGATTGAGAAATTAAATTCTCAAGGTCACACTCTGGAATTCCATCAGCCCATAGTGGGAAAAATCGTAAACAACACAAAAGCCAGAAGCAGGGGAGAACACAGAACCTGAAGAGGATGAGGCCAGAGGAAGGTTACTAGTAAATGCACTGAGGGCAGGCAGGACTTAGGCTCTGCCGGCCTCCCCAATGACCTCTCAAGGCCAACACTTTACCTAGACTTAACTCCTCCTGGGAAGCGGTCTCTGACCTCAGAATTCCATTTCCTGCTGGCTTCTAATCAAAGGGAAAGTTTGTGATGCAGAATTTAGAACAACAGCTGGGCCTTGTCCCATAGGCATCCCCAAAATGCCTTGCACAATAGCTTACTCCAGAAATGCCCTAGACGGGTACCCTATGGTCACTCTGCTCTGGCCGAGGCCTGTGTCTTGGTTATGTGACAGGGGTGCCACCAGAAAAGACCATCCATGGGCACCACAGTCACTGCCTTACCAATACCGGAATGCTTCCAATCCAGGTGGGAAATGCACTGTCCTGGGCTTACCGGAGTGCCCTCCTAGGTCCTTCCGCAGGACCAGGGAGCCCCTTCAGGGCTACACCAGACACGCCAGGGAGCCTCCAAGGCCCTACATAACCTCCTGTGTATTGTCACAGAATTCCAACAGCATCCCAATAGACAGCCTACAGAAGCAAGAACTAAGTGAATTAGGGGGCAATTCTGAGTTATACCCTCCTCCCCAGTGGCTGCAAGGGTCACCCACACACACAGCACGGCCCACACCTGCCAGGTCCAGGGATTGTGCAGATCGTCAGACACAAGCGGGTGTGCAAGAAGTGGACAGACGTAAGATAGAGCAACAGGGAGAGGCACCTGGGTGGCTCAGTCAATTAAGCGTCTGATTGTTGATTTCGGCTCAGGTCATGATCTCAAGTTTCATTAGATTGAATCCCGTGTTGGACTCTGCACTGACAGTGGGGGCAGCTTGGGATTCTCTCTCTCCCTCTCTCTAGTTCACACTCTCTCAAAATAAATAAACTTAAAAAAAAAAAAAAAGCAACGTGGAGCAAGAGGTGGCTGAGTCCCACATGGCACTTCTGGGTGTGGATGCTACAGAATCAGCAATGCAAGGGATGAACAATCACATGTGCAGTGGTCACAGGTTGGCAGAGCAAGTGTGCCAGCACTATCTGATGGCACAGTGCGGCTGTGGAGGGAGCTGCGACAAGCAGAATGACAAGTTGATGACCTGGTCTGGGAGGGTCCAGTGGCTCTTGCACAGGAAGCGTGCAACGAGACATTGTCTGATAGCATGAAGTGGGTGTGCTAGAATCAAACGCTTGTCAGTGAGCACAGGAGGAGCAGGTGGTAAGTACTGCAGGAGGATGTGTTGGGGTGAAAGCTGGAGGAACAAAACGCACATGCATAGACTGTGGAGTTGTGCACAAGTGTGCAAAAGGTGACCAAATGGCAAATAATGGCTGTGCAAAGAACGATGAAATGGCACAGTGGGCGTTCCCATGGTGGAAGCAGATGGTATGGAAAGAGTGTGCAAAGGGCGACTACTCAGGACCCAGTGAGCGCAGTGGTTTAGTCAGTGCACCAAGACATGGCTGGTAAACACGCAGGGAAGCGTGCAAACGTGACTGTCCAATGGCAGAGTATGGGGGGAGGCAGTGCCAAGGAGTACACAGGAGGCCGTGCCAATGTCTGTGCTGAATGTCAGGGTGGGCAGTCAGAGGCAAGCGAGCACTGGGGAGTGATCGGCGGTCAGGTCTACACATCCTTTTGGCCGGGCCACAGCGCCCACCCATTTGGTCCAACGCCAGGCTGGATGTCACCATTATGGCATCCCTTAGATATGATTAACTTTTAACTCCGCACACCTCGACAAAGCAGACGACACTCCATGACGTGGATGGGCCTCACCCAATCAGCTGAAGGCCTTACGAGCAAGGACTGAGATCTCCCAAAGAAGTAATTCTGCTTCCAGGCTGCCACACACACCCTCCTGAGTATCCAGGCTTTGGACCAAAGGGCAGTGTCAACAGATCTCACTCACCATCTCTTGCTCTAGGTATATCTGGTGGGTTCCATTTCTCCGGAGAACGCTACTACCCTGTCAAATGGCACACAGGTGCCAAGGTGTGAAAACTGAATGGCAAAGGTAAGCGTGCAGTTTGAGGAGACCACAGGGTGCAACAATGAACTTTTTCTGCCTAGCAGACGTGCCGTGCATGGTTTGGGGTCTGGATGGGGCAGATGTGTGCAGTGGTTGGTTCTGAACCACACACTGCTGGTTTGGTGGCTTAGGATGGCAAATGTGAGTGAAGGGTGGAAGAGGGTCACGGGGCCCCGGAGACTGTGGGAAATACTTATCCATAGTTATCTAAGTATCAGACCCCCGACCCTGCAAGATGTTAATATGGAAAATTTCCACTGATTTCACATATGTATTACCTTTACCAGTACCATCTCTGCCTACATACCTCCTGGCTGGTGGGGCAAAGACATTTTTTGATGGTACACACATACATGTGGAATTGTTCCAGAATCAAAGATTGACTCATAATACAAGCAAGGTAGAAGAAAACAGCCTTTAGGTTCATGGTCTATTGTTTTACGTGCATGAAGGGTGTGCACATACTAGAGGGCACTGCTCAGCAACATGACAGAGCTGCAAAAACGGCCAGGAGAAACATCTAGTATTGTTGGTCAGCAGCTCCATTCAATTCTTTAAACACCTTCGAGCATCTGTTAGGTACGAGATTCTACAAAGTCACTGTGGGGGATACAAGATGATTAACACAGGCTCCTGACTCCTAGGAGCTTATAATCTACCAGAGGAGGCCAACAATAAATATAGATACACACAATTTGGAGTAGGTGGAGTGCCAGGGAAATACTGAAATGACATTTCTAATTGGGAAGGAGACGTTGAGGAGTGGGGACAGATTTACTCAGGAGGTGGCATCTGATAGAAGGTAGAAAAGATGCAGAGTCTGAGTAGATGGAAACACATTGCCCTTGCTGGGAGTGCAGCCCCAGGGGTGGGCCTGGAGCCTGATGGGAAAAGGCAGGGCTGCCTCCAGAAGGAGGGAAATAAAACCACTAGGCCCGCGGACCCTGAGTGGTACCCGAGTACCACTGAGCGCCTGCGTGAGGACGAGGACAGGGCACAGGCCGGCAGAGGGAAGGCAGGCTCTGTGTAAACAGAGGCAGAGGCCTGGTCTGGGGGGCTGCCCTGGGCCCCAGTCCCCGCCTATAAGGAGGGGATCGCTCCAAGGGCAGATGCACATTCACACAGTGGTCCTGCTGCGGAGGGTGCCCTGCCAGACACACCAGCTGCCTGGCACTGCCATGCACAGAAGGCCCGTTGGCTCACAGGCCGGTCTTTGCTAAACGGCCGGGGGCACCGAGAATCCCAGCCATGTGCTGCCCCCATCCCAGTCCCCAGCGCACTCCAGGCCTTGTTGCTGCAGGTCTCACTGCCCAACACTCCCCACCTTCCGCCTCACTGGATCCAGAGCACTCAGCCCTGGCTGAGCCTCAGGACCAGGAGCCTGAACCCTCCACACAGGCAGCAGGGCCCCAGGGAGGCTGGCGGACAGCCAGGGCGCTATCACGCCCTTAAGAGCAGGAGCCATGCCTGGGACACTGGAGACAAGGCTCAGTGAGGAGGTGACGTGTCCCAGGCCACACAGAAGCATGGAGATTTATTTGTGAAAGGTACGCCGGAGGAGGCCATCTGCTCTCCATGCTGGTGCCCCATGGTCCTGTCACATCACAGGGTACCTGATCCGTGCAACGTGCATTAAAGAGTTGCGGTGGTGACCATGACCTGCTGTAGCTGCTGCAGAAGCTCCTCTGGCTGCAGCGAGAACGTGCTAGTGTCCACTCTCTGGAAGTCTGGGTGGGCCACGGCGGAGGCCAGCACCTCGGCGATCCGGCCGATGTCAAAAGCAGCCTGCTGGGGGCCCAGCACAGTGCCCTCGCCACCCTCACCCTCCTCTGCATCAGGGTCCATCCCCTTAGCCAGCAGGAGGAGCCTCCTCTCAGCGATGGTCTTGAGGAAGCGGTAAAATTCTTCGAAATTGATCCCGGAGCAAGCCCTCATGATGACCTGGCCAGAGAGGAGCAGCCAGTGAGCTGCCGCTTGCTCGCAGCTCCAGGCAAGTATCTGCCGACTGTGGGCAGAGCCCAGAGACTTGGAGTAGTCCTCGAGGATTGGGACAGAGATGCCCAGGGCTCAGCCAGCGATGGGATGGGTCTAAGTCCTGCAGCCTGGAAGCCCCAGCAACCTGACCAACGCCTGACTGACCTTCACACAGGCAGACCTAGAGGCTACCATACCCCAAAGACCACAGCTCTGGCCCCTTCTGGTAATGCAGGTTGCCCTGGGGGCTGCCCCACACCCTCCTCACACTGCAGCCCTGGCCCTGGAGAGCCCCTCCCCAGTCCCCACAATAGCCCTGCAGAGCCCCTCCCTGTCCCCCACTGCAGCTCTGGTGAGCACCTCCCCAGCTACCACTACAGCCCTGGTGAGCACCTCTCCATCCCCCACTGGAGCCCTGTAGAGCCCCTCCCCAGTCCCCACAGTACCCCTGCAGAGCCCCCCCCATCCACCACTGCAGCCCTGCAGAGTCCCTCCCCAGTCCCCACCTCAGCCCTGCAGAGCCCTCCCCATTCACCACTGCAGCCCAGCAGAGCCCCTCCCTGTCCCCACCTCAGCCCAGCAGAGCCCCTCCCCAGTCCCAACCTCAGCCCTGCAGAGCCCCTCCCCATCCCCCACTGCAGCCCTGGTGAGCCCCTCCCTATCCCCCACAAGGCCCTGCAGAGTCCCTCCCATCCCCCACTGCAGCCCTGCAGAGTCCCTCCCATCCCCCACTGCAGCCCTGGTAAGCCCCTCCCCAGCCCCCACTGCAGCTCTGCAGAGCCCCTCTCAGTACTCCCCACACCCCCGTCCTGTCCAGGCTGGCCTACCTGGCAATGATGGTGCCAGTCAGGCATGGTGTCCCTCCACTCGCTGACTTCCTGCTGCACGGCACAGAGCTCTTGCTGCAGGAAGTGCCACATGTTGGCCAGGTTACAGCCATTGACCCAGTTGTGGTTGATGGAGATGGTGTCCTCCTGGGAGGAGTGGGGCACAAGTGTCCCTATGAGCCCAGGGCAGGCACCATCCCTCCCCCTTGCCCTGAGATCCTTCCAGCCCTCCCCAGCCTGGAAGGGCTGCTCTTGAGTCCCTGAGGTGCCAGCAGGCAGAGGGGGCTGGTGGGTCCTGGCCCACACGCAGGCCCTCCTAGACAGGGAGGGGTAAGGGCCTAGACCCCTCTCTGTGGAAAGGCTTCTGAGAAAGTGCTAAGGGTGAGGAGGACTGCTGGGCTGGCCAAGGGGCAGTCAAAGCGGGAGATGGACTCTCTGGGGGTGGGGGAGCCAGACCAAGGGGGGCCCCAGGGCTTGTTTCCCTAACCTGCCTGGGCCACACTGTGGCCATATGGGATAGGGCATGCCCACCCTACCAGGTTGTGGACTTGGTGGTGCCAGCCGCTGGGCACAAACACCATCTCGCCCGCCTCCTGCGTGACCTCCAGCGGTGGGCTGCAGTGCTCACGCATGGGGTACTGGCGGCGGTCAAGGAGCGCAGGGGAGGTCACGTCGTAGGGCAGGCCACCATGGCAATCCCGCAGGGCTTCTTCCTGCCCTGGAGGGAAGAATAACCACTTTTTCCTCCCACAGATGTTGACAGACCAGCTGAAGGAGCGGAAGATGTCAGCGTGAAACGGTGACCTGTGCAAAACACCCCCTTAGTGCCTCTCGGCTGGGAGCCTTCTGATTCTTCCCAGCGGGACGGCCATGGGGAGAGCCCCAGCGGGAGAAGTGGGACAGCTGGCCGGGAAACAGGGGGCTCTCAGGGAGTGGAGAGGCTTCGGGACCACATGCAGGAGCGGCGGGACAGGGTGCCAGCAGGAGGGAGGAAGCGACAGACGGTACCAGGTGCCGGCAGGGCCCATGTAGACGAAGCGGTAGTCGTCCACGTCCAGGGTGTCCCAGTACTCGTTCAGCCAGTCGGACGAGAAGTACACGGGGAGGGTGAAGACATCCTCTGCTGATGAGTCCCTGGAGGGGGTGGCAGGGGGCTGTGGCAGGAGTGGCTAACGAGATGTCAGATGCTAAGTATTCTGGAACGACACGAATGACTGAGCTGCCTTCCAGAGCCAGCCACCAGATGACGGCAGCCCCCACAGCCCAACCACAGTCGCAGCAGGTAAAACAGCTTTGGGGGTGCATCAACCACACAGGCAGGGACCCGACTGCTCCAGGACCATCCAGAACCACTTCCAGGATTTCAGCCTCTGGCTGGGCTAGGGTTCCAGATGCCTCATCTGCATCATGCTGTCTTTCCAGAGTCTGGGGCCTCCTCTGTGCTTTCACCCCACCAGTGACCTCTAGGCTGAGCAGACACCAGACCACAGGCCCAAGCAGTACACCCATGTATGCTGAGGTCCTGGTCTCCTACTCCTCAACAGTCCAACACCCCCTGGTCCAAAAACCTTATTCCACACCCAGGCCGATGGGCCCCCAGGCACAAGAGCACAGCAAAGCAGCCCAAGGGAGCAGGTAGCCCCCCCCCCCACCAACGACATGCTGAAACAAGCTTCTGGAGCCACTCACATATCCCTCGTGGTCACAGGCCATGAGACGGGGAACCCCAGGAGCACCAAACCACCTGTAGTTCCCCAAAACACCAGCCACTCCCTCTGCAGCCATGCCTCTGTGTGCCGTCAGACTTCTGCTTATCCTTCGAAACCCTGCTCCAATGTCATCTCCTGGACGGCCACCTCTGCCTGCCTGACCCAGACATTGCTCGGGTCTTTATTCTAAGGTTTCCAGGGACATACGTGACACTCAACCAAAATCAGCCACCAAATAATCACTGAACAGTTTCTCGAACAAGTATGTTCTGAGCGATACCTAGAAAACACACCAGAAAACCCACTTACTGTCTATTGGAAGCCCGAATCCACAGTGCGGGAGCGTCTAGGTCTACAAGTCCATAGCACTACTGGAACAGGAGTCCCTGAGGACCAGGACCTGTGTGTGTCTGGTCCGTGCCAAACCACCAGCACTGGGGCAGGAAGCACCCGGAGCATGCTGCTGCCAGGTGCACTTGTGGATTGGTCTCGGGAATCTCGAGGGAGCAAATCTAGTCTTGGCTTTTTCTAAACCTTACTCTCCACACCAACGAAATGAGTTCACTCATCCATCCGACATTAACTTAACACCCACTCTGTGCCCTGTGCTGCTGGCTGGGGTCTGAGTATGATGGTCGATGCTTGTGAAAAACACGCCCCTGGCACAAGGGAAAGGGACACAAAACCCAAGGACCACCATGGACAGTGGGAACACAGCGGATGGCGTGAGGCTGCCCACACAGGACAGGTGCTTCCCAGAACCACACCGTCAGAGCTCCCAGGGGAAAAAATGTGTGGTAGGCGGGGACAGACCACAACAGGCCTCCTCACAGACTGGGAGTCGCTGGTCAGTGATGGAGACTTGCTGGAAAGGAACTCCAAGCAGGCAGGAGACTGGAAACAACCAAGGTGGACAGGCACTGGCCTAACCTGGAAAAGCAGGTCTGGAATGGGAAGGCCAGTCCTACAGGCACCTGAGAGGAAGGGCCGAGGCTGGGTTCTGCCTGCCAGTTAGACGGGGTGGAGTCCTCAAAGAGGGTTCTGGGCAAACGTGATGCAGAAGAGGTGGTCTCAGGAGCTCACATTCCTCACGGCCCACCCTGTGACTGGAGAGAAGGGCACCTCCAACCGCGGAAGAGAGCTAGGTCTGTGCGCTCCCTAAATACCCGGACTGGAGGACGCCTGGCTGGCTCAACCACTGAGGGTCCAAGTCTTGAAATCCGCTCAGGAGGTGATCCCAAGGTCGTGAGATCCAGCCCCAGCGTTGTGCTCTGCACTGAGTGAGCAGCCGGCTTGGGATCCTCTCCCTCTCCCTCCCTCCCTCTCTCTCTCTCTCTCTCTGCCCCTCCTCCCCCCTCCAGCTCTCTCTCTCCCCGTCCCTCTCTCTCTCTCTGCCCCTCCTACTCTCCGCCCCCGAAACAAAATGCCTCACTGGGGGGAAGACAAGCTGCCCTGTGCACAACCGGGGCTCACTTAGGTCCAGGGAAAGCAGTGCCCCTGCGCACGCGCCGCCCCTTTACCTGCACAGGTGCCAGTCTTTGAGGTAGAGGCAGCCCCGCGGAGAGGAGTAGCCCCCCTGGATGTACTCTTGCCAGTAGCCGATGTAGTCTCTAAGAGGCATGTGTTCTTTGGGGTTCGAATTGTACTCCTGGACCCCGCAGTTGGCAACAGGCACGACCACGTCTCCTGAAACAACAGGGTCCGGCACGGACTCCTCTGAGGCTCTCCGAGGCCCACCCTCGGGACGCGCTCCCACCGCCGCCTGCCGGCGCCCCGTCCTCACCGTACTTCCGAAGCAGGTGCTCGAAGTTGGGCTTCCCGCTGGGCGTCACCCACTGCCTGCGGCTGCCCCAGCCGGCGGTGAAGGAGCTGGAGAAGACGCACGGCATGTTGGGGAGCAGGTATCTCTTGAAGAAGTCGGCGTAGGAAAACGAGTCCGGCTTCTCGATGAAGTCCACGCAGCCCCGGGGCGGGCGGGCGCCGCCCAGGAGCCGTCCCCGGAGGCCTCGGAAGTGGCTCTCGGCAAAGGCGCGCGTCTCCCTGTCCATCCCAGGACAGGCTGGGCGTCCGCGCGGGGCGGGCAGCGCAGGGGCCGCCGCTGCCCGGTGAGCGGCGTGCGCCCAGACTCCCGCCTCCCGTGGTCCTGCCCCGGAGACACGGAGGTGAACGAGAAGTGCTTGCTGAAACTACTTCCGGAGCAGAAGCCAGGGGCACAGGCTTCTCACGGCCTCCGTGCCTGCGGGAGCAAAAACCGCGGCGCACAGGCTCTCAGAGCCCGCGGTCGGCCCGGCGCCGCGGAGCGGAATCAAAGACAAGCGGGCAAAGTTTCTGCCCGAGTACGAACCAGGGCGCGCCCGACACTAGGCGCATGCGCATAGCAGCCTGCGGGCCTCATTCTGCGCAGGCGTAGGGGCGTCCCTCAGCCCCTTCGAAGCTACTGGTACCACCGGCGTCTGAAATTGTCAAGCAGTGCCAGACCCAGGTCTCGCGGTCGGAGCGCCACCGGGTAACACAGGTAAGCGGCGCCCCCACTGTGCGGCCGGGCCTGTGCCCGAGCCCGCCCGGCCCTCCTCTAGCACAGCCCCGCCCTCCGCTGCTGTCACGGTGAGAACCCCTCCTCTTCCCAGCGCGCTACTGACCAGGGGAGGTGGTGGGGCGTGTACTGGGCTGACGAAGGGGCACAGGGGTCGGGGGGGGGGCAGGAAGTGATGGGGATCAGGAGGAGACGCTGGGCACCTGGAGGCGATGCTGGGGGGTGATAGGGACCTGGAGGGGATGCTGGGGAACCAGGAGGGGATGCTGGGAACCTGGAAGGGATGCTGGGGGACCAGAGGGGATGCTGGGTACCTGGAGGGGATGCTGGGGGCCCAGGGGGTGATGGGGACCAGGAGGGGACACTGGGGACCCCAGGGGAATGGTAGGGACCTGGAGGGGATGTTGGGAACCTGGAGGGGATGCTGGGGACCCAGGAGGTAATGGGGACCTGGACGGGATGCTGGGGCTCAGGTAGTGATGGGGACCTAGAGGAGATGCTGGGGGCCCAGGGGGGTGATGGGTACCTGAACAGGATGCTGGGGGTCCAGGGGTAATGGCCTGAAGGGGATACGGGGCCTAGGTGGTGATGGGGGCCTGGACGGGAAGCGGGGGGCCCAGGGAGTAATGACCTGGAGGGGATGTGAGGCCCAGAGGGTGATGGGGTCCTGGATGGGATGCTGGGGGCCCAGGGAGTAATGACCTGGAGGAGATGGGGGGCCCAGGGGGTGATGGGGGCCGGGAGGGAATGCTGGGGCCCATGGGGATGGTGAGGTACGGGAGGGGGTGATGGGAGAATAAGGTGCCTGAAATGCAAGTGTGGGGGGATCAAGAGTGAGGATTTGAGGCTGTACACACCAGGTCTGACATGGGGGAACCTCCGAGTGGGCCGTGGGAGGGGGTGACAAGTCAGGATCTCAGCATGTGGAGAAAGAAATGTTCTGTGAACACAAAGCTACCCATGTCAACATGAAAAGGAAGATTGTAGGCTCATTACTATGTGAACTTGGAAGATTACATGTATGTAGAGAGTCTGCAAGAGAGTACAGAGTTGGGCAGAACACGTATCACACACGGTAAAGCAGAAGAAAGGACAATTACGACCTCTCATGGCCTTGAGGGGAAAGCAGATGCACCTCCTTAGTCTTTTACACCTCGTGAGAGATTCCTGACTCAGTTCTGCAGGTGTGTGTTTACAGCTCCGAGTTGGCAGCTGGTGACTGCCTTGTAAAATCTGGACGCTGGGTTTGTCTCATTCCTGCATGAAGGAGACACTGTGAGTAAGGAGGAGGGACAGATGCCTCTTCTTTATTAAATGAGGAAGACGCCACCTTATTTTACCTTTACAGGTGCCATAGGGAGGTTCTGGGGATGTTGGGACTCTGAGCTTTGGAGGAGGGCTTGAGGGGGACTCTTTCCAAGTGGCATAAAGCTTACCCAGAAGGAGAACAAGGAGGACCAGAAGTGGGGAAAGGCAGAGGAGGGGGGCCAGGAGGAGACTGAGCTGGGGAGAGTCTGCGTTCTGGGTAGAAGTGGGGTCCATGGTGGGAGCTGAGAACACCGAGGAGGTGGGGCGGGTGGTGGACAGTGTTTGTGGTGAGTGGAGCAGCATGAAGGGCTGTGTGCTTCTGTGTGTGCGGTGCTGCCTTCCCTCTCAGCCTCACTGTGCCCTGGGGTCAGCATATGGCCATCAGCAAGGACATGAGGAGCCATTCATATGGGGGAAAATAATCACCCACGGGGCGCCTGGGCGACTCAGTCAGTTGAGTGTTTAAGTTTTGATTTCAGCTCAGGGTTCATAGGTTCGAGCTGGGTGTTTGGCCCTGTGCTGACAAGCACGGAGCCTGCCTGGGATTCTCTCTGCCCCTGCCCTGCCTATATGCATTCTCTCTCTTAAAATAAGTAAATAAACTTAAAAAAAAAAAGGGATAGCTTATAATCCCATCCAGATATGACTTTAAAAAACTATTTGATATATAGTTATCCTTCCAGGCATGCATTTATTCATTCTTTCTTTCTGTCTTCCCCTTCCCGTACACACACATGCGTGAGCACACACACACCCACCCACGGTCTGCTTTATACATATGAAAAGTTATGTATATAAGCTTTTGCTGTCATTAGCCTTTTTCAAAAAATTGACTATATACTGTCAAAATTTTGCCACATGTTGACTCCATGCTTCTTAATAACTGGATTTTAGTTGTGGATGCAGATCATAAGATGCAGTTGGGGATAGTGTGGGAAGCAGAGTGTTTGCAATTTTATGAGGGTTTAGGAAATATGGCTTTAAGTTGCATCTTGGGAGAAATAAGACATTCAGATCAATTTGCCTGGGAAGAATTCCAGGATTCTGGGGACTGAAGCTCTGAGGTCGAAACTAAGTTCCTAAGGGGAGGCTCTGGGCTAGCAGGTCCACACGCTCCCTAGGACTGATGACACGACTGAGCCCGTAAGTCAGGGTAGGATTTTTGTGCTATTTCCTGTAGTCCACGTGATGGCCCTCTGGTGTGGACAGTGTTGCCACCACTGCACCGAGGGGGCTGTGGCAGCAGGAGTGAGAACAGGGCTGGGGCTGGAACACAGGCTGTGCCCCTCAAAGGCCCCCAGATGGCAGGCCTGGCGTCACTGGGGAACTGTGGGAAGTGCACATTCCTGGGCCCCAGGCAGGGCACTGCTCCCAGCCTGGACGCAACCCAGTGATGCACTGTGCACAGCCAGAGAGGAGGGTGGCAGGGGGAGTTTAAGAGTTAGCACGTGGTGGGAAGTGCCGTGGGAATCAGGAAAAACCCTCGTTCTCTGTCTGTGGCATTAGAGGGATGGTGCATGCCATGTGAATAGAACATGTTGTTGCAGCAGAACACCCCCAAACAGCACATGTGAACCTCCCGGGTCGAAAGCGTGAGCCTCTGAGGAGCAGGAGGTACAGGTAATGGAAACGGCGGCTGCCGGCGCCTAGAGACACTGCTCCCACTGTTCTGACTCCAGACCTGCTTGTGCCCAGGAGTCCTTGGAACTTGTGTAAAATGTCGCTCATCCTGTTACTTTGGAAACTAACTAAAAATAGGGTGTTTACTTGATACTGAGTGTCAGTCCAGGGCACAGCTGATGCAAGCGCTGAGAGTCCTCCATGCATAGTAGTGCATCTCACAAAGTGCTGGGCATCACGCACTGCACCCACATGCCCACTCATCTCTCCCCATGAGCATCCCCCACTGTGCTCCTTTCCCATGTCAGCATGGGTCCCTGTGGGTTCCAGACCCAACAAGGACTCCAGGAGCTTAGCACCGATCAGACACCCGGGTCAGGACCTGGAAGGAAGAAAGTCGTCCATGGTGGACGCAGCCAGTGTTGCCACATGAGGTGATTTGTGGTTTGCTGAACATGCATTTAGCAGGGGCCCAGGGTGTGCCGCCATTGTGCCCAAGGCACCCTCCTTGTAATGTTTGCCTTCTGCAGTGGGTACACTGAGCCTGTCAGCAAGTAGGATCACTGACATGCTCCTTGGAGCTGTGGTCGGAGCTGTGGTTGGGGTGGGCACACTGGCCAAGCTTGGCAGCCACCTATTTTGTCAACAAGGACGGCCATGCCCCTCTGTCTCTGTGCTGTCCTGGCTGCTTCCACCGGCAGAGCGGGGTGCTCGCGACAGTGACCAGTGCCCACAGAGTCCAGGGTATTTACGATCTAGTCTTTGGAGAAGCAGTGTGCCTGGGGTTAGAAGGCAGAGAGTCTGGTGTTGCTGGACAGAGTTGGGAGCAAGGGCAGGAGAGGGAGGCCTGGGCTCTCAAGGGCACTGCTTTGCATAGACTAGTGGGGGCCCATGTAGTGCTGTTGTCACTGAGTCCTCCACATCTTCCCTGTTCACTCCGTCTCCCAGGGAAGAGCCATGGGAACGTGCGGCAGGAGGGGTGCCAGCTGCGGGTTTCTCCTTTTGCTGCATCCTCGGAATCATCCTCTGAATCACCCTGAGTGCTGCTCCCAGTAGGTGGTGAGGACTGTTTCTCCTCCTCTGGACCATTCCTTCTTCCCTTGCTGTTCGCTGAGTGAATTCTAGTGTATCTGAGAGCCAGGGTTGTCCTGGGGTCTTTACTTATTTTACTGGTAGTTGAACAGGCCCAGAGGGAGCCGTGAAGTTGGTAGAGCTAGAGCTCCTGACCGTGGGGCACTGGACTCACTCACTGTGAAGGCGTGCATAGGCTCCACGGTGCTCGTGGGATGTCTGTGCGTGGACAGGGACTCCCCGTGGGTTGCACGCTGTTTGTGGGAGCTGGGACCTGAGTTGGGGGGTGCTACTGGCTGCCAGGAGGACTAGGGCTAGGCTGGCCCCAGGTGCTGACCCGCACAGTGACGGGGTGCATGGCAGGGCTGAGGTATCCAGCCTCCAACCTTAGTCTTGGACTCAAAATCCCCAAAACTTGATAGTCATCCCTGGTTCTGAGAGTAGAGGCCTTTCTGCCATCCACATTCTGGATGACGGCAGGGGCCTTGTGGAGAAAGGGCCCTGGCAGGTCGCCTGTAGGTGACATCACAGGTGTGTACACCTGGCTTTCCTGTCCTGTCAGAGCTCCAGGCCACCACCGGAACTCTGTGGTTTGTTTTGTATTTGGGTCAGTGTCAGGGGACTGTTCCTCTTGCTGGGGACAGAAGTCTGGTAAAGACATGCTTGCTTTCCAGTCCCCACTGTCCAGCTGCGTCTGCCTCAGGCAGTGACCTTGCGCACCATCCCAGCATGGCTGCAGGACTGCTGGGAACGCTCGCAGATCATGCCCCTTTGGAGGACAACTCAGTTGTCTGTGCAGAAGGTCGGGACCGTGGATGCCTGGGTCCCTCACACTGTGAGGCTGGCATTTGTCAGGTGCCCCTGTAGTGCTGAGGCTCCCCTGGTCTGGTACTCACCACGCTAGCCAAGGAGATGGCCTCCTGGGGGCTGTGAGCCGGCCTCCAAGGGTACAGTGCCCTGTAGTCCTGGTCAGCAGGCAGCACATGGTGTCTCGATCAGGAGGGAGACCCCTGCACCGCTATGAGAAGGAGCGCCTGGGACAAAAGTGGCATGAGATGTGGAGAATATGTGCTGAAAGTGCCTCCATGGGCTGTCGTGAGTCACCCATCAGACACACCAGGTAGCTGTCCTGAGTCACCCATCAGACACGCCAGGTAACTAGGCCAGGACCATGTCTGTGCCATCTGTGTCTGAGGCCACTGCCTGCAGGACTGTGAGCAGCAGGGTGAGCTGGACAGACTCATTCACTCAGCCCCAGAGCGTTCCCTGAGTTGGGGTTACGAGCACAGTGCCGTCCTGGCCCTGAGAGCTGGCCATCACAGGAACCGGTGGCCGTCTTGCCGTGCCATTGTCCAATAAGACTTCCTTCCCATTTGTAACCACACCTTCACCTGTGAACCTTGGAGTTTCGTCTGCATTAGCTCACTTTGTATTTGGTGGAGCATTGCCGACTCTCCACTCACTTTGCGTAAGTAGGCAGCTCTGTGCGGTACACATGTCTTCATTGTCTTGTCCAGCCTTTCTGCCTGGTGTGGAATCCAGTCCAGGTCTTTAAGGTACCACTCAGTGACGACGTTCACAGGGGTCCAGTGGACTGAGCTCCAGGGGCCAGGGCTGATGCCAGTGTTGTTTCCTTGGGGCCTGTGGCCCATGTCCGGGATGCAGGGACTCCCCGTCCTCTGGCCGTGCTGTGTGTTGTAAGAGATGACATTAGTTATTTGTTCTCCCGATTTCACAGGGGAGGCCACGTCATGACTGTGAGGGGTGAAGACAGAGGGCAGTGGTAGAAGCCCATGGTACAGGGGGACCCATGCCCAGAAGTGAGCTGAACGAGGCATTCCGAAGCGCAGCTCTGGCCAAGTCAGCATCATGTACTTGTGGCCTGAGCTTGTGCAAGGTCGTCTTCCTGTCCGAGCTTCAGGCAACTTATCTGTTTGGGGAGGGGTGGACTGTGTGTCCCGCAAGAGTTGTTCACATCTGCCGTTCGTGACTTTCCACACTTCATTAGCAAATGCAAACTGTAGGTGTGAACAGTGCAGTGCGCCTCCACTGCTTGTAACTGTGTGAACTGTATGTACGTTTGTGTGTGTAGCTTGGTGATTACGTGGAGCTTGGTGAAGTTAGCGGGCCTTGCAAGAAGGGAAATATCTTTCTGTGGGATTATTTCTTTTATGGTATGAAGTCCATTTCTGCACATTTCTAGTGGAGAAGGTTAGTTCAGGAACTTGTCAGGAATGTGTGGTTGGGGAGGTTGTCACAGCCGGAACGATGTTCATGTGAGGGATCCTGGGGTGGCCGTTTCTGGGGGTTTCTGCCCTTCAGTCAGGTCCAGCCATGGACCCTGCTTCGGGTGGGGCGGGCCTGCATTCTGCCCACCCCAGATGGAGGGCGACAGCTGTGTTCAGAGCCTGGCCACCCCCTCTCTGCCCCTGCCGTGGTGTCTCTGGTCCAGGTGTGGTGATGAGCTATGGCCTTCCCCACTGGCTGATTTGTCCCTCTCCTGCACAGACAGAGTGGCCAAGGCTGTGGAGCAGACCCGCTGGGAGCCAGATGAGCAGAGAGGTCTGCGTGCACACCTGGCCGTGTTCCTACTACTTAGAGCCAGACAAGCGATGGGTTCCTGGAAAGCTTTCCTTAACCTCCCGCTCCCTGAAGTTCATGGCTGACGAGGCCCAGGAGACGCTGGTGAGCTTCCCACTGTCTGGCGTCACTGCGATCAAGAAGGAGGCTTCTCACTTCGTCTTCAGCTCCATCACTGTCCTGGAGAAGGACAGCCGCAAGCACTGGTTCAGCTCCCTGCAGCCCAGCCGCAATGCCGCGTTCAGCGTCATCGAGCATTTCTGGAGAGAGCTGCTGCTGTCCCCGCCAGAAGCACCGCTCCCTGCGACCAAGGGGAAGGAGCTGACTGGCCTCATGGCCTGTTCCCAGAAGCGTCTGGAGGACACTGCCAGAGTCCTCCACCATCAGGGCGAGCAGCTGGACAGCATCTCCAGGGGCCTAGACAAGATGGAATCCGACCTGGACGTGGCTGACAGGTAGACAGAGCCGCGCAGCCCTGCTCTGGGTGTCCTCGCCGTCGTTCCCTGTGTCGTACACACGAGTCACCCCGTCGGGCGAGCCGTGGTGGCACCTTGGTGGGGGGAGGGCTCTGTGTCTCCAGTGTGTCAGGAAGATCGCCTCCTTCAGGCACCTGTGAGGTAATAGGCCCTGCGGCCGGATGCCTCCTCGAGATCACACGCACTCCACTGGCACATCTGTGGTGCACAGCCACGTAGCAGCAAGCCTGGGGCCGCACTGAGGCGCTCCAGCTGCTCCCAAGCCTCTGTCGTGGACCCCCCCACCCCAGTTTCACATCGAGGACCCCAAGTGGGTCATATATACCAATATTAACCTGTTTTTTTTTTGAACTAAGAGTCAAAAAATAACTTGTTTGTTCACAAAGTGCAATAATAAACCCGTGACCTGGTAACGTAAACAGCTCTATGAATGAAAAATAGTTTTTGTAAAGCAGACGCTTGGTGGGAGGGGTTTCTGCTCAGCCTGCTTCTGCAGTCACCCGTGTGTGATCCTGCATCCCGGGGCCTCTGGGTGCCCCCACACATGTGCATGAGTGCAGAGCCATGTGCTGCTGTGAAGACACTGGCTCTGGAGGGTCTCGGAGACCACGCTCTACCAAGCGCTGCGCTGACTCTAAGATGCATGCAGGACGAAGGGGATTTTAGTGTCTGGTGGGAATACCCTCTCGCCGCGTCCCAGACAGCTGTGTCGGGGAGCTCGTGGCCAGGTGGCCTCCCAGTGACGGGCCCTGGTCCCAGGCCCGCGTGACTGCTGCTGGTGGGGACCCTTGACCTGAGTGACCCCACTCTGCAGGCACCACCTGTTGCTGTCCTGGGACACTCTTTTCTGAGTGCCTGCATGGTGGGGGGGCATGTGCTGGAGCTGCAGTGAGCAGGGCCCCAAGTCTTACCTTCAGAGGAGCGCTTGTGGGGGCACCTAGGGGGCTCAGTTGGTTAAGCATCTGGCTCTTGGTTTTGGCTCAGGTCATGATCTCACGGTTTGTGAGTTCTAGCCCCACATCAGGCTCTGTGCTGACAGTGCAGAGCCTGCTTGGGATTCTCTCTCTCTCTACCCGTCTCCATCTCGTGCTCTCTATTTCTCAAAATAAATAAACTTTAAAAAACCCAACCAAGTTGCAGGTAGAAGTGTACAGCAGAATACTGTTTATCAGTAGTGGAGGACAAAGTACAGAGAGCACCTGAGCCGGGGAACTGCACAGGGCCCCTGGGAAGGGCAGAGCAGCCGCCTGGCGCTCCTGGCCGCCGTCCTTGCCAAACATCCCTCGGGGCTGTTGGAGGGGAGGTTCCCCAGGGAGCTCCCTGGTTGGTCCATGAGGTCTGGTTCCCCCTCAGTTCTCAAGTGTGTTCCTTTCAGATTCCCGTTGTCTGGTTATCCAGCCTCTGATCTCATTCTGTGTCTGTCTCCTTGTCTTTTTGTTCTACTTTCTGTTTCTTGAAGTGTGTCTTCCTCATACCCTTCCATCTCTGTGATATTTTTAATTTCTCAGAGTAATTTTTTAATCTCCAAATGCTCCTTCTGAATAGGAGCCTGTTGCTTCATGGGCACACTGACCTCTGTGTCTTGGGGTTTTCTGGAGATCATGGTCAGGGTAGGACCTGGGCATTCGCTCCTCTCCCCTGCTCCCAGCTCACCACTGCCCATTATCTGAGCAGCAAGCAAGCGAGCCAAGCTCCCTGTTGCCGGCTCCCTCCAGACGCACAGCTTGGACCTTCTGCTTGTGGGGTGAGGTGGGACCCAGCCAGAGGGGGGCGGGTTCACGTCTGTTGTCGAGGTCCCTGGTGTCCTCTGTCTCCACATGTAGGTTCTTCACCACAGCCTGGCTTGTGTCCCAGCCTCGCCAGTACTGCATTTTTGCTTACTTTCCTGGATTTGCAAAGTCTGTCTGGTTTCCAGGGTCCAAAACATTGTAGCTGCTGTGTCTTCTTGTTGTCCTCGGGGAAAATACGTGTATTCGATTTGCTATTTCTGATAGCGTGATTCATAAGACATACGGACTCGGCCCTTGTCACTGGTCCTGGCACAGTGCTCCTAAAGCCCTTGGGTTTCCCAACTGAGGAGGGCAATGAAGGTGTCAAGGGTTCGTAACAAGCCTGAGCTCGTGTTGTTGTGGTGACTTTGGGAAGCCCCTAAGGATGGGGGCTGGTGGCCGAGGGACCCAGCTGTGGGACCAGAGAGTTGGAGGCTTCAGTCCCGCCCCTGACCTCTGGGGAGGGGAGAGGGAATCAAATGCCAATGGGCAATGGGTTAATCAATCACATCTATACAGTGAATTCCCCATGAAAACCCAGAAGGTCTCAGGGTGGGGGAGGAGGTTTCCAGGCTGGTGAGCACGTGGAGATGTGGGGAGAGTGACGTGCCCAGAGAGGCATGGAACCTTCCTGCCCCTTCCCCAGCACCTCGCCCTGGGTGTCTCTTCCTTCGGGCTGTCCCTGAGTCATACCCTTTTGTGATAAACCACTAACCTAGCAAGTGAAATGTTTCCCTGAGTTCTGTGCGAGTGGGTACTCCTCCAGCACATTCATCAAACCCGAGGAGGAGCCTGGGAACCCCTGATCTGTCACCCGAGGGTCAGAGCACAGGTGACACCTGGCCTTGGGGTTGTCTGAAGTGGGGGTGGTCTTGTGGGGCTGAACCTGTGGGGTCTGATGCTGACTCCACGTGCATGGAGCCAGGCTGAGTGAATGGCTTGGTGTGGGGATAAAACCACACACATGTTGGAACTGTATCAGAATCAGGTCATCCTCTGACAATCTTTCAAGAAGACATATCCTTGAGCATCCTTTTTTTAGTGCACCAACCTACAATTATTTACAATTCTGTTTTAATTTCCACCATTATCTTAAGAAAAATAGCTTCGGGATGTGGTTTTTCTAACTTCACAGTTGTTTGCAGGTGCCCAGGAGCAGCACAGGTGGCAACCCCACCCCCACCCCCGCCCCAGCGGCAGTGGGTAGACTGCTCTGGTTGGTGCATGCACCTGCATGCAGTGTGGGTTTGTTGTTCCAGAGGGCAGTCTGCTTTACTCAGAGTCCACCACCAGACATGCATACCTGGAATAGCGTTGGAGCAAATACCCGGGCTCCATGGCCCACAATCGCAAGTCACCGTCATATGCGCCCTCATGAAGTGTGTGCACTCGTGAACGTGGGTCTGGCTCAGGTATTCCAGAGTACCCGTGACACGCCTCCATCACACTGTTCCTACCTGGACTCCTGAGCCCCCAGGTCCCAGCCAGGTACATCCTGGAGGCCAGGTCGCTGGGGGGTCCTGTGAAGGAAGGGATGTGGGAGGCTCGTGGGGGGGAAGGGATGCAGGGGCTTGTGCGGAGGAAAGGATGTGAGAGACTCATGTGGCAGAAGGGATGCAGGGGCTCCTGTGGAGGAAGAAATGCGGTGGTTCTGGCGGAAGAAGGGATGTGGGAGCTGGTGTAGAGGAAGGGATCAGGGGGCCGGTGCAGAGATCTGTTGGCTCCAGCCTTCACGAGGGTGCCTGAGTTTTCCACTCACAGCTGCTCGCACCATCCTGAACAGGCACTGTCTGTGGGAAGTCCAGCTTTTCCTGCCATCTTTGAATGTTGTCCCATTTGCAGTCATTGGGTAAAACAGACATAGTGCGAAGTGGGTACTTCTCCATCCATATGGTCTTCTCCTTTCATTTGCCATTTTGTTGCCAGTTTCTGCCTTTTTCTGTGTCTGGATCAGTATTTCAACAGGCAGTTGGGAAGAGAGATCTAAGGTGTGCTTTCTTCTCTGCTGTGTCGACCCACAAGCCCCTGTTGTTTGCTTTTGATTCCTGCTAGGAAATGAGGGTAACGATGGACTAGCATGAAATATGTAAGCCGTTGGTCTGTTCTACATGTCGTGTTCCTCTTCCTGAAGACTCAGTGGATGAGCCAGAGGAGGACTGAGTCACAGAAACAGACCCTTCCACTCCCAGCTGCTGTCCTGCTTCTGTGCAGGCCCAGGCATCCCGAGTGCCCAGAAGGGCTGCCCCCACATCCATCCTTCACATCTCCCTGTGTCCCACTGTCTCTCCAGCAGCCCATCACAGGGGCTGGAGGACTGATGGGTCCTGACACACCGTCAGAGGCAGCACCTCCAGACATTGTTTGAGCGTCCCTGTGGGCCTATTTGCGTTCTTACTGTGCTCTGTGATTCGTTGTCCCCTCGTAGGTCTTTACTTCAGGTGGGCCAGGCACACTGTGGAGTCCTTGGTTGGGCTGGAAGTGCCCCGTCATGGTGCTGGGTCTCTGTCCCACCACAGTCCCAGGTGGAAACAGTTGTGGAGCCTCCAGGGGTCTTCAGGGACGGTGGTGCCTCCCTGTCCTGACCCACGCCCACCTCTGCCCCGCCCTTCCTCTCTGTCTCCTTCTCTTCCTCTCTCTATGTTTGTGTGTATGAATGTGTGTGTGTGTGCATACGTGTACATATGTATGTATGTGTATCCCCTAAAGGTTCTGTCTTTCTTTACAACTTGACAGATAGGGAATCTGGTACTAAGACTGAAGGGTGATTTCCAAATTTGTTCTACAGTTTCTAGGATTTCTAGTCTGATTAGGTTTAACTCTTAATAACTCTCATTTCCACGCCTAGTGTGTGGCATGTAGCACTAGAGATACGCAAAATGTGTCTGTAGGACACTCCTAATCAAATACATATATATTTTAAACCTCTGTCATTTTTGAGAGACAAAGAAACAGTGCAAACAGGGGAGGGTCAGAGAGAGAAGAGCACAGAATCCGAACCAGGCTCCAGGCCCCGAGCTGTCATCACAGAGCCCAATACAGGGCTCGAACTCAAGAGCTGTGAGATCATGACCTGAGCTGAAGTCGGACAATCAACCAACTGAGCCATCCAGGTGCCACCTAATCAAATAATTTAAAAGGCAAGGATCTGAGTGACCACATATTTGATGCTAATAGCATTTTTGTCAAACTAATGACATTTGCTGGCTGCTCCTAACTTCACTGGACAAAGTACAGAAAGGAAAGAATGAGCTCAGGGTGCCACAAAAGTGGCCTGAATGCCCAGTCTCTGCCCTGAAAGATGCCCTGAGCTCCTGTAGCTGCAGGGCCTAGATTTCTTACCTTTTACTGTATAAATTCTAGTTACTTAGCATATAATGTAATAATGGTTTCAGGAGTAGAATTTAGTGATTCATCACTTACATACAACACTCAGTGCTCATCTCAACAAGTGCCCTCTTTAATGCCCATCACTCATGTAGCCCATCCCCCACCTACCTCCCCTCCATCAACCCTCAGTTTGTTCTCTACTGTTAAGGGTCTCTGTGGTATGTTTCCCTCTCTTCTCTTCCCTACTCATATGTTCATGTTTTGTTTATTAAATTCCACATGTGAAAAATCATATGGTATTTGTCCTTCTCTGATTGACTCATTTTGCTTAGCATAATGCATTCTAGCTCCGTCCATGTCATTGCAAGTGGCAAGATTTCATCCTTTTGATGGCTGAGTAATATTCCACTATATATGTGTATGTATATGTATACATACTACTTTTTTATCCATCCATTAGCTGATGGACATTTGTGCTGTTTCCACCACAGTTTGGCTATTGTTGATAATGCTGCTATAAACATTGGGATGCATGTACTCCTTCAAATCAACATTTTTGTATCCTTTGGATAAATACCTAGTGGTGCAATTGCTGCTTTTTTCATTTCTTTGTGTCTCTTCAATTTCTTTCACAAGTTTTCTATAGTTTTCAATGCTTAGTTTTTTGAAGAACCTCCATACTGTTTTCTAGAGTGGCTGCACCAGTTTGCATTTCCATCAGTAGTGCAAAAGGGTTCCCCTTTCTCCACATCCTTTCCCACATCTGTTGTTTCCTGAGTTGTTAATTTTAGCCATTCTGACAGGTGTGAGGTGGTATCTCATCCTGGTTTTGATTTATATTTCCCTGATGATGAGTGATGTTGAGCCTTTTTTCGTGTGTCTGTTAGCCATCTGAGTGTCTTCTTTGGAAAGTGTCTGTTCATACCTTCTGCCCATTTCTTAACTGGATTATTTGTTTTTTGGGTGGTGTGTTTGATAAATTTTTTATATATTTTGGATACTAACCCTTTATCTGATATGTCATTTGCAAATACCTTCTCCCATTCCGTCAGTTGCCTTTTAGTTTTACGGATTGTTTTCCTTTGCTGTGCAGAAGCTTTTTATCTTGATGAGGTTCCAAGAGTTCATTTTGGCTTTTGTTTCCCTTGCCTCTGGAGACGTGTCTAGTAAGAAGTTGCCATGGCCGAGGTCAAAGAGGTTGCTGCCTATGTTCTCCTCTAGGATTTTGATGGTTTTCTGTCTCACTTTTGGGTCTTCCATGCATATGTTGAATTTATTTTTGTGTATGGTGTAAGTGGTCCAGTTTAATTCTTCTGCATTTTGTTGTACAATTTTCCCGGCACCATTTGCTGAAGAAGACTGCCTTTTTTCCATTGGATATTCTTTCCTGCTTTGTCAAAGATCACAAAGATGTCAAAGATCATATAGTTGTGGTTCATTTCTGGGTTTTCTATTCTGTTCCATTGATCTGTGTGTCTGTTTTGTGCCACTACCATACTGTCTTGATTACAGCTTTGTAATATAGCTTGAAGTCTAGAATCGTGATGCCTCCCATTTTGTTTTTCTTTTTCAGGATTGCTTTGGCTATTCGGGGTCTCTTGTGGACCAATATAAATTTTAGGATTGTTCTAGCTCTATGAGGAATGCTGGTGTTACTTTGATAGGGATTGCATTGAATGCGTAGGTTGCTTTGTGTAGTATGGGCATTTTAACAATATTTGTTCTTCCAATCAATGAGCATGGAATGTTTTTTCATTTCTTTGTGTCTCTTCAATTTCTTTCACAAGTTTTCTATAGTTTTCAACATACAGATCTTTTTCCTCTTTAGTTAGGTTTATTCCTAGGTATCTTACTGTTTTGGTGCAGTTGTAAATGGGATTGACTCTTGGATTTCTTTTCCTGCTGCTTCGTTATTGGTATATAGAAATGCAACCAATTTCTATATGTTGATTCTATATCCTGTGACTTTGCAGAATTCATATACTAGTTCTAGCAATTTTTTGGTGAAGTCTTTCGGGTTTTCTACGTAGAGTATCATGTCATCTGCAAATAGTGAAAGTTTGACTTCTTCCTTGCAGATTTGGATGCACTTTATTTCTTTTGGTTGTCTGGTTACTGGGGCTAAGACTTCCAGTACTCTGTTAAGTAGTAATGCTGAAAGTAGACATTCCTGTCTTGTTCCTGATCATAGGGGGAAAGCTCTCAGTTTTTCCTCATTGAGAATGACATTAGCAGTGGGTTTTTCATATACAGTCTTTATGAGATTGAGGTGTGTTCCATCTATCCCTACTTTGTTGAGGGTTTTTATCAAGAATGGTTGCTGTGTTCTATAAGATACTTTTTCTTCATCTATTGAGAGGATCATATGGTTCTTATCCTTTCTTTTATTGATGTGTGTCAACATTGAGTGATTTGCGAATATTGAACCAGCAAGGCCAGGATTTCTAAAGACCAGATCTGGAGTGTCATCTGTGAGTGCGTGAATCACAGCACAAATTGAAACCCCAGCTTTGCATGCTGTCTGATGTTAAGTGTAGGACACTGATGAAGAAGAAACTGGATCCTGAAAAGTGGCACGTGGACATATGGGAAAGTCCTAAGGACACTGGGGGCATTGAACCCCTCTATTCGAGTGAGTCTTTGTCGGCAGACACGTCCCTTCCACCCTCATCTGGGGAGATGAGCTGTCTTGGCTGGAAGAGTCTGTAACAGCCCCCCTGAGGTAATTGCCTTGCAGGATGATGGTGGGTCTCTTCAGGATCCACCCCACCACCCTCCTTTGCTCCTAGATGAATTGCTAGGCTCAGGTCACAGCAGATCCCAAAAGGTGAGGCACAAAGTGTGACCTCGAGGAGCGTGTGACCCTGTGGAAGAGCTGCGTGAAATTCCCAGTGTCTGCAGGACACACATGGGAATGGATATCAAGGATAGGGGGTAGTGGTGGAAAGGACATCATTTACAGCAGAGGGCCTACAAGACAAGGGGCTGGATTCAGTGCTGTTGCTCCCGGGGTTGGAGAGGGCTCCAGCGGTCCATTGGTGGGCAAGGCATGGATGGAAGGTGACCTACTCTGGGTGAGGTTGGAATGGTGTGAGACCTGCTCCCCACCCGGCCCAGCCCAGAGGACACACTTCCCCCAGGACCATGAGAACCCTGTTTGTGAGGGGCCCCATATCCTCAAAGAGCCATGTGGCCACTCTTCTGTGTAGGCCAGAAAGGATAGTGGGCACTGCTGTCCCTGAGCTGGGACCCTCCCCGTGGTGGGGGTGATGGACTCTGCGGTCCCAGGCCGGGACCCTCCCCACAGTGGGGTGATGGGGGTATGGACTCCGGGGTGCAGGGCTGGGACCCTCACCCACAGCAGGATGGTGGGGGTGATAAGGGTCATGGACTCCACAGTGTTGGGCCAGGACCCTCACCCATGACTAGGTTATGAGGGTGATGAGGGTGATGGACTCGGATGCTGGGCTGGGACCCTCACCCACAGCGAGGTGGCAGGGATGATGGACTCGGGGTGTGGGGCTGGGACCCTCCCCGTGGCAGGGGTGATGGACTCTGGGTTTCCAGGGCCAGTTGGTGGCCTGCAGTAACTGAAGACATGTGGGGTGGTCACCACAAGGGACAGCGGAGTGGAAGCAGCAGTCAGAGTGCTGTGAGTCCCAGAGACCTGTGGTGTTGGCTGGTTGGTCACATGCCCCTGGATGAGAAACAGATGGGCAGGTTGGGCCCTTCGTCCTTACCAAGGCTGTGTACACAGAAGGGCCTTGGGTCAAGCAAGCGAGTCTTTAACTTGAATTAGAAAGCAGTCATGTCCCTGATTCATCTCCCAGACTTGAACCAGTTTCTAGATCCGAAGCCCCTTGAAGGATGGGGACATGGGGTCCCCTTGAGGAAGGACCCTGGGATGCCACCAGCTGTTGACACTGTCATTCCTCATGCCAGCCTTCCCCCTGGGGCCCTGTGGTGTCTAACCAGGGTGACTGTGCACTGGGGGCAGGAAGTCATCAGACTTTTTGAGACTAGGGGACACTGGATCTGACGCTGATTCTAGCAGACCCAAAATGGCCCTGTGGCCCACCAGTCGGAGGAGGGGCTTATTGGGGTCAGGGTTCCATGGAGTTTCAGCTCAGGTCCGCCACACACAATCACACAGTAGTCCCGATAGGCCTCTGAACCCAGCCCACGGCTGATTCTCCCAGTCCTGGAACACATAATCGGAACACACACTCTCAGCAGCTAGATAAGCCCACACCAGTTCCCTGACCTGCTGAGTGAGAGCTATTCTGAGGAAGCCACTGGAGCTACCTAGAAGAGTGAACCACTCTTGCAGGGATTGCAGAGGTGAGTGTCCCCATCAGCAACCTGCAGGGTGTGAGGATAGGGAGCCCTGCACCGTCTCTACCCAGCGCACTCACTTGGCTGTGCAGCAGAAAGATGGAGAAGACCAGGGGATTGCCCTAACCATGACCAAGTGGTTCTCTTAACAGCACTTGCTGTTCCAGATGCTTGAGCAAGTTATTAGCACATCCTCTGGGACCCGGTGCGCTGTGGTTACGCTGGCAGACGCGCTCTGTCTGTCCTGTTAGGAGGGGCTACTAGAGCAGTTTGCTCCCCGGCAGACTGTCCATGCTGTCTCACCTCGGGGTGACACCGGCTCTCCAGCCCCGTGCCCCCGTTAGTGTCACGGACACCTGGACTGTTTTCCTCCACAGTGTAGCACCCTGGTCCGTTTACTGGGTGATACCATACTGGCTGCGTCGTGTGCATAAAATTAGCAAGTACTCAGGACACACCGAAAAGGCATGCATGTCAGAGGTTGGGAAATAAATCTCCCAGGGACGCAGGGTCTTTCCACCTCAGTGAAATTTCTAAGGATCCAGTGGTGTGGGGCTCACCGAAGTGTGTCTTCTACAGTGAAGGACAGGTTTTTGCCTCTGGCTCTTCCTACAACTGAAAAGGGGACACAGCCTGGTGAGCCTCTTGAATTTTGGAAGCAACATCCTCATTTGTGGTGCTGTTCCGGCCTGTTTACCAAATGACATGAAAAACTGTTGGTCTTGAGTGTGGCCCAGAGCAAGAAAGCTCTGCAGCAGATCCGGGCTGCCGTGTGGGCCACATGACCCAGCAGTCCGGTGACACGTAAAGTATCCGTGGTAGATGGGTGCTCTCCGGAGCCTTTGGTGGACCTCTGTAGGGATTTTGGAGGAAAACGCTGCCATCCTGTACAGATAACTTCTTTCTACTTGAGAAACAGCAATTGGCCAATTACTGGGCCTTTGTAGAGATGGAACACTGGACCGTGGACCACCAAGTTACCACACGATCTGAGCTGTTCTTCGTGAAATGAGTGTTATTTGACCCAGTGAGCGATGTCTTGGGACATACACAGTGACACACCCCATCCCCCCTTCATCAAACTGTGGTGTGAAGCAGGAGACTAGGGACAAGCCTGCACCTGCTCCAGTGCTACAGCCCCTGCTCCTGTCCCCCGACATTCTGTCCCCCAGCCTGCACCTACTCCAGTGCTACAGCCCCTGCTCCTGTCCCCCCGCCTTCTGTCCCCCAGCCTGCACCTGCTCCAGTGCTACAGCCCCTGCTCCTGTCCCGCCGCCTTCTGTCCCCCAGCCTGCACCTGCTCCAGTGCTACAGCCCCTGCTCCTGTCCCGCCGCCTTCTGTCCCCCAGCCTGCACCTACTCCAGTGCTATAGCGCCTGCTCCTGTCCCCCCGCCTTCTGTCCCCCAGCCTGCACCTACTCCAGTGCTACAGCCCCTGCTCCTGTCCCCCCGCCTTCTGTCCCCCAGCCTGTACCTGCTCCAGTGCTACAGCCCCTGCTCCTGTCCCCTGACATTCTGTCCCCCAGCCTGTACCTGCTCCAGTGCTATAGCCCCTGCTCCTGTCCCCCGACATTCTGTCCCCCAGCCTGCACCTGCTCCAGT
>CM053572.1:68120-91776 GCA_028646485.1 Cryptoprocta ferox
TCCCCCAGCCTGCACCTACTCCAGTGCTACAGCCCCCCTCCTGCACCCCCTGCCTTCTGTCCCCCAGTCTGCACCTGCTCCAGTGCTACAGCCCCTGCTTCTGTCCCCAGCCTGCACCTACTCCAGTGCTACAGCCCCTGTTCCTGTCTCCCCGCCTTCTGTCCCCCAGCCTGCACCTGCTCCAGTGCTACAGCCCCCACTGTGCCCCCTGTGTTCTGTCCCCTAGCCTGCACCTACTCCAGTGCTACAGCCCCCACTCCTACCCCCCTGCCTTCTGTCTCCCAGCCTGCACCTACAGTACAGTCCCTTCCTAGGGAGTGGCCTCCCATTATTTGGCTGAGGACGAAAGCTGCGGGGCCTGGTTCACATTTATATATGGTTCTCTGCCATATGCAGACATGGCCCAAAAACAGCAGTGAGGGGAGATCCTTCCAGCGGGCAGAAAATCAAGCCATGTGCCTGGAGGTTCACTGTGTTGGGAAGGCAGTCTTGTGCAGTCTTCTGACCCACTGTCAGCCCCATTAGGATAGGTTTTAGGGCTAAAGCACATAGCCTGTGCCAGGCTGATCACCTAGTAGGGAAATAGCTTTCCCTGTACAAGCCCAACCAGTACTCATTCATTCTAGTGCAGCACACAGCCAGCTGTCAGAGTTCATATTTCAGAGTCTGTCGGGGGAGGGGGCAGTCATTGAACTGCAGCATTACAGGGATGCGCATACGCCTGTTGTCCTGCATCGGCTGCCAGAGGACCAGTGGCCACTACCAGAGGTGATTCTGCTCTGTCTCTTCTCTGCACGAGGAAAGCTGAGTACGGCATTGCTCCGTCCAGTGCTGGGCCGTGTTATGCTCCATAACTCCGATACCAGGACGCTGTGGGCAGAAGTGTTTGAGTCCTCCCCTGATATCGGTGACCAGTGTTTGGCACTCTGCTCAACAGTTTTCTTAGAAGGAGGAATGGGCCAGAAGCTCAGTTGCATGCCGATTGGCTGTGGCCAGTGGTTTGGCTGATGTTCAGGACTGGAAGAAACATAATTAATTGGAAACTTCACAACAAGGAGGTCTGGAGCAGAAGTGTGTGGATAGACTTCTTTGGTGGGGAAGAAAGGCAAAGATATGTCCCACGTGAATGCTCACCGAAGGGTGTCTTCAGTAAAGGAGTGTAATAATCCAGTGGATAGGATGACCTGTGCCCTGGATACCAGTCAGCCTATTTCCCCAGCGTCTCCTGAAGTTGTCTACTGGGCCCATGAACAAAGTGGCCATGGTGACAGGGATGGAAGCTACAGTTGGGCCCAGCAGCACAGACTTCAGCTCACTGAGGCCAGCCTGGCCACAGCCACCAACACCAAGTCTTCAGTGTGCCTCCATTCACTGGGGCGTTCAGCCTGCTACTTGGCGGCTGGCTGATTACATTGGACTATCTCTTACTGTGAATCCCTTGAACACAGGTTCATCTCCTCCTGCTTTCAAAATTCTGTTTTTGTCTTTGAGTTTCAACAGTTTGACTATAACTTGTCTTGATGTGGCTCTTTTTAAGTTTATCCCCCTTGGAGTTTGTTGAGCTTCTTGAATGTGTACATTCATGTCTTTCATCAGATTTGGGCAGTTTTCAACTATTGTTTCCTCAGATTCATCTTCTGTCCCTTTCTCGTCTCGTCCATCTGGGATTCCCGTAATATATTTGTGGATATGTTTGATAGTGTCCTTTCGGCTCTGATCATTTTTCTTCCTTCGTTTTCCTTTCTGCTCCTCAGACTGGGTAATTTCAAAGATATTACCTTAAAATTTGCCCATACTCTGTTCTCCCCCCTCAAATCTGCTATTGAATCCCTCTGGCGAGTTTTTCATTTCACTGATTGCACTTTTTCAGTCCTAGAATTTGTTTGGTTCCCTCTCATAATTTCTGCCTTTTTAGTAATAGTCTTGTTTTGTTCAGACATTTTTTTCTGATTTATTTCAGTCATTTGTCCATAATTACCTTTAACTCATTGAACATATTTAAGATTTTGATGTAACATCTTTGACTGATAATTCAAATATTAGGACTTCCTCAGAGATGAGGATGGGCCTTATGAATCAGCCACACTTCCTTCTTTCTTTGTATGTTTTATAATTATTTTCTTGGGAAGTACACATTCTGTTGTGGTAAATCTGTTATGGACATCGGGATAACCAGACCTGATTGGGTGTGCCTCCCAAACAGATAGTACCCAGACCCGGCTGGGTGCGAGGCTAAAGGATTTCAAGTTTGATGAAGACCAATGTATCTCCTTTTTTTTTTTTTTTTTTTTTTTTTTGTCAGTTGCCTTTGGTGTCATATCCAGTTCATTGCCCAATCCAGAGTCAAAGAGGCTTATTCTTTTGCTTTGTTCCAAGAATCTTGTAGTCTCATTGATCCATGCTGTAACCTTTTGCCAGTACCACACCATCATCATTGCCATGATCGTGTAGTAAGTTCACACTCAGGTAGTGAGAGCCCACCAACTTCTTTCTTTTTAAGGACTGTTTTGGCTATTCTGGGTCGTTTGCATTTCCATGTGTATTTTGGGATCAACTAAGGGCCAACAGTGCCCTAAACTGGGGAAATCAGGGAGGTCTTGTTACCATCCCCCTCAACTGAAGCGGTAAGGTGTCCCTTGTTACCGCTGGCACTTCACGTGGCCTCTTGTACCACCATCCCACTCTTGGGGAAGGACCCTAGTGCAGCCAGGTAAGGGTGGATGTCCACGCCCCCCCCCTTTTTAATTGAAGTATAGTTGGTACACATTAATTTCAGGTGTACAACATATCAGACAAGTTTATACTTGATGCTGTGCTCACTACAAGTGTAGCTACTGTCTGTCACCGTCCAACACTATTACAGTATCATTGATCATACTCCTTGTGCTGTACCTTTTATCCCCATGATTTATTTGTTCCTTAACTGGAAGCCTCTGTCCCCCACTCCCCTTCACCCATTCTGCTCCTCACACAACTCCCCTACCCTCTGGCAACATCAGTTCTACGTATTTATGGGTCTGTTTCTGGTTTTTGTTTTTCTGTTTATTTCTTTAGTTTTTTAGTTTCTACATATAAGTAAAATCATGTAGTGTTTGTCTTTCTCTGTCTTATTTTATTTAGCGTAATACTCTCGAGGTCCATCTATGTTGTTGCAAATGGCAAAATTTCATTCTTTTTTTATGGCAGAGTAGTATTCCTGTGTGTGTGTGTGTGTGTGTGTGTGTGTGTGTGTGTGTATCACGTCTTCGTTATCCATTCCTCTATGGATAGACCCTTGGGTTACTTTCATAGTTTGGCCACTGTAAATAATGCCCCAGTAAGCTTAGGGGTGCATATATCTTTACCGCTTGTGTTTTTATTTTCTTTGGGTAAATACTCAGTAGTGAAATTATTGGATCATATGGCAATTCTATTTTTAATTTTTGAAACACCTCCATAGTGTTTTTCAGAGTGGCTGCACCAGTTTGCATTCCCAGCCAAGAGTGCAAAAGGATTCCCCTTTCTCTGCATCCTCACCACCATCTGTTGTTTCCTGCATTGTTAATTTTAGCCATTCTGACACGTGTGAGGTGGTATCTCATTGTAGTTTTAATTTGTATTTCACTGATGATGAGTGATGTTGAACATCTTTTCATGTATCTGTTAGCCATCTGGATGTCTTCTTTGGAGAAATGCCTATTCAGATCCTCTGCCCATTTTTTAATTGGGTTGTTGTTAGTTTGTTTTGGTGATGAGTCATAGAAGTTCTTTATGTATTTTAGATATTAACTGCTTATCAGATGTATTATTTGCAAATATCTTGTGGTTGTTCCATTCAGTAGGTTACCTGTTTGTATTGTCAGAGATTCCTTTGGTGTGCAGAAGCTTTTTATTTTGTGAAAATAAAGTGAAACAGTTTGTTTTCACTTTTGTTCCCATTGCCTAAAGAGACATATCCACAAATATGTTACTTAGGCTGATGTCTAGGCTATACCTGTGTACCTTTTCTTTTAGGAGTTTTATGTATCCAGGTCTCACGTTTAATCCATTAATCTATTTTGAACTTATTTTTGTGTAAGGTGTAAGAAAGGGTCCTATTTTATCCTTTTGCACGTGGCTGTCCAGTTTTCCCAACACCATTTGTTGAAAATACTGTCTTTCCCCTATTGCATATAGTTATGTCCTTCATCATAGATTAATTGACCATATAAGTGTGGGTATATTTCTGGGCTCTCTATTCTGTTCCTTTGATTTCTGTGTCTGTTTTAGTGCCAGTACCCAGTACCCTACTGTTGTGATCACTATAACTTTGCAGCGTATCCTAAAATCTGAGATTGTGATAACTCCAGCTTGGGTCTTATTTCTCTAGACCACTTTGGCTATTTGAGGTCTTCTGTTGTTCCATATAAATTTTAATATTATTTTTTCTAATTCTGTGAAAAATGCTCTTGGTGTTTTGATAGGGATTGTATTCGATCTGTAGATTGCTTTGGATAGTATGGACATTTTAACAATATTAATTCTTCCAGTCCATGAGCATGGTATATATTTTCATTTCTTTGTGTCATCTTTAATTTCTTTCATCAATGTCTTATAGTTTTCAGAGTACAAGTCTTCCACCTCCTTGGTTAAATTTATTCTGAAGGTATTTTATTATTTTTAGTACATCTGTAAATGAGAATTTTTTTCCCTCAACTTCTCTTTCTGCTACTTTGTTATGGCTATTCATAGTCTTGAACTACTTCTTGCTTCAGTTTTGGAAGGTTGGGGTTTTTGAGTATTTTGTCTGTTTCATAAAAGTCCAATTTATTGGTGTGGAGATGGGTATGGTATCCCCTAGGAGCTTTTCCAAGGCTAAAGGCTCTATGGTGATGCCTTCTTCACTCCTGATGCTGCTGATATGCATTTTCTTTGTTTTATTTTGGATCATTTTTTGTAAGGGTTTACTTTTAAAAAAAATTTTTTTAATGTTTTTATTTTTGAGAGAGAGAGAGAGAGAGAGAGAGAGAGAGAGACAGTGTGAGCAGGGGAGGGTCAGAGAGAGAGAGGGAGACACAGAATCGGAAGACAGACTCCAGGCTCTCAGCTAACTATCAGCACAGAGCCCAACGCGGGGCTCGAACCCACGAACCGTGAGGTCATGACCTGAGCCGAAGGCAGACGCTTAACCGACTGAGCCACCCAGGCACCCCAGGGTTTACTTTTTTTTTAAAGTACTTCAAAGAACTAACTTTTAGCTTTGTTAATATTTTCTTTTTTCTGTTTTCAGTTTCAATGATTTCTGCTTTTTGTTTCTTCTACTTACTTTGGGTTCAATTTAAAACTTTGAGACAGAAGCTTAAATCATGGATTTTAAATCCTTCTAAGAAGTTTTCGAACATACACTGAGAGCTACAAATTTTCCTCATGACTGCTCTACTTGCATCCTGCCATTTTTTGCATGTCGTTTTGTTTCATTCACTTCAGATTTTTTTCTGATTCCCTTTATTTAGAATTGCATTTAATTTGCAGATATTTGAGGATTTTCTGTTAACATTTGTCATTAATTGCAAATTTCATTTCTTTGAGGACAGAGGATATGTTTTGTATGATTTCAATACTTGAAATTTGTTGAGACGTGTAGCACTTTTTTTTTAAAGTTCTGAACACACTTTAAAGAGTGTATATTCAGCAGTTAGATGTTGGTTCCTTACCAATCAAGTTCAGTTGGTTAAATAGTGTCTATATTCTTACTAATTGTTTTTGTCTTCTTGCTGTATTGATTATGGAGAGAAATTTGTTAAAACCTACAACTGTGGTTGTCTATTTCTTCTTTTAGTTTTGTCGATGTTTGCTTAATGAATTTTGAGATTTTGTCAGATATGCATGTTTAGTATTCAGTCTTTTTGTTAGATTAGTAGATTGTTGATGGATTATTATGCATTGTCTGTCTTTATCCTTGGTAACACTCCTTGTCTTAAGGTTTATTACTGGCATGATGTATCTTCTTACCAATACCTTTGCTTTTGACGTGTCTGCGTCCTTATATTTCATAGTATCTTTTATAAACAAGATATAGCTGTGTCTTGTTTTTGTTTTTGTTTTTTAATCCAGGCTGACAATCTGCCTTTAAATTAGAGGATTTGGTCTATTTACATTTAATATAATTACTAATATGGCTGTATTTAATTCTATCATCTTGATATTTATTTTCTGTTTTTTCCATTTGATCTTCGTTCCTTTGCATGTCTTTCCTGCCTCTGGTTTTTTCATCACAAGATAGATCTCCTGGTGTTATTAGTGGTTATTTTATAGGCTGTACCATCTGATATGGTAGGCACTAGCCACATGTAATTAAGCTTAAAAGTCAGTCCCTCGTTAGTACCCACACTGCAGGTGCCCAGTAGCCCCATTTGCTTATTACCATATTGTACAGGACAGATTACTGCAGAAAGTTTCATCAGATGGCTCCCTACAAATTCAGATCAGGATTTATTTGGAGTCAGAATCACTCAGGGTCAAACGTGGAAAGAGCAATATTTTTCAGAAGACGTGTGTTTCTTTTCCTTTTTATTTTTATTTTTAAAAAATTTTTACATTTATTTATTTATTTTGAGAGACAGAGAGACAGAGAGCGCCAGCAGGGGAGGGGCAGAGAGAGAGGGAGAGAGAGAATCCCAAGCAGTCTCTGTGCTATCAGCATAGAACTTGATGTTGGACTCAAACTCACAAACTGTGAGATCATGATCTGAACCAAAATCAGGAGTTGGACACTTAACCGACTGAGCAACCCTAGGCGCCCCAGAAGACATGTGCTTCTGTTGTGGGCTTATTACTGATTAGTTTTGTGTCTGTAGATGGAAGAGATATGTCTCTTAGCCTCGGTTTTCTTTTCTAAAACACGGAATAGTAATTCCTGCTCTTCTGCTTCATGGAGTGTTCACAGAAAAGTGCCCTGTAAAATGGCTAACTGCTGTATAAAGGCTAAAGCAGTGTTCAAGACAATGCGCTGAAACTCAGTTGACTGTTTTTCTGTGTGTGCATGTGTGTTGTTGTTGTTGTTGTTGTTGGTTTTTTTTTTTTTTTTTTTTTGGTCTTTTAGGTTGCTGACAGAGCTGGAGTCCCCTTCCTGGTGGCCCTTTAGCTCCAAGCTTTGGAAGATGCCATCAGAAGCAAAGCCCAAGGGAGGGGCCTCGACGGCTAGTCCCAAAGCTCTTGGGAAGGAAGGGGTAGTGGTCAGAATTCCTGCTGTCGTCTCCCAGAGAACAACATCCCATGTCAAACCAGGGAGTCTCACTGTCCTGGTATCTGGGCTGGAAATCCATGACTCGAGTTCTGCGCTCATGCACAGGTTTGAAAGAGAAGATGTGGATGACATTAAGGTTCACACGCCCTATGAGATCAGCATCCGCCAGCGGTTCATTGGGAAGCCCGACATAGCCTATCACCTGATATCTGCCAGGATGCCAGAGGCCATCCCCGTTTTGGAGGTGCAGTTCAGCAAGAAGATGGAGGTGTTAGGAGATGCCCTGACACCTGGCAGCACCATAACCTCCTCCCCAGCAGAGAAGGGCAGCTCTGTATGGCATGCAGGTGAGTGACCGTCGGCACAGCCCCTGCACGGGTCTCCAGAATCGCGGTCAAACACAGTGCGCCACAGGCCCATCTTGCCCATCACGTGGGGCATCGCTTAGAGCAGCTGCTGGTTTCCAAGCACCAGCAACTGCATTTGTTTGTAGGTGAAAACAACTTCGGGCCACTTTCCTTAGTTCCCGCCACCTCGAAGTGGGCGAGTCCCAGACCTCAGGTGTACCACACACTTGAGCAAGAGCCAGGAGGGTTTCCCCAGGGTCTACTCTCTGTCCAGAACAGAGGAGGGCTCCAGGGTAGGTGTTTTCACCTCTTTACTCTGTGGGACTTACCTGGCACCAACCTGCTGGCTCTGCTGTGTGTTCAGTCTCTACACCCCCGACCTGGGTCCATGCCAGGAACGTATCTGGGAATCAGAATCATGGACAACCATGCAGATACATTTTGTGCATCTGCCGGCCTTAGCAAGGGCCCGTGGGGTCCTCCTGCGTGTTGCCATGGGGAGCGTGGGGCTGGGTGTGTGCCTTCGGGGCAGCCTGGGGCCACCTGACTCCTCAGGCTCGCCTTCCTGATGGGTATCAAGTAGCATCTCGGTCACCTCTTTACTCTTTACTTTCGTGTCAGTGAATGATTGTGAGAGGGGGCATCTCACATTTATTTGCTTCGTGGATTGCCTATCCCATTTGTTTTTCTTGTGCTGTTTGTTCATCTGTTCTCATCTGTGGGAGCTGCTTACATGTTGTAGATATGCATCCCTTGTTGACTTCAGGGATCACCAGTATACCTATCCCAGACTGTCATTCTCCACCACAGAAGTCTCTAATGCTGCTGTGGTCACATCCACCATGTTTCCCCTTCAGTTTGTTTTTGAACCCAGCTTAAGAAATCCCAACGTCAAGGGGCGCCTGGGTGGCTCAGTCCGTTAAGCATCCGACTTCGGCTCAGGTCATGATCTCACAGTCCGTGGGTTCGAGCCCCACGTTGGGCTCTGTGCTGACAGCTCAGAGCCTGGAGCCTGCTTCAGATTCTGTGTCTCCCTCTCTCTCTGCCCCTCCCCAGCTCACTGTCTGTCTCTGTCTCTCAAAATAAAATAATAAAGACATAAAAAAAATCCTAACGTCATAAAGTATCATATTTTCTAATACCGGTGTTATAGGTGATCTTACTTCTATGTTATAGCGATTTTTCTGACAGGCCAGTAGTCCTTCCTTATTAACTTAGATTGCCGGGTGTCTGTTACAGTAAGAGACGTGTTTGTTACTGTCCCAGTTTCTTTTTTCTCTGAAGTGATTGATTTCAGTGCTAATATATAACCAGTTTCCCTAGCACATGAAAATTGTGATGTTATTCTAGATGGTTTCGAGTTTCAAGAAGAAATGTGCTTGAAAATAGATCTGGTCCTGTAAGTACCAAAATATTGGGAATGTGAATGTAAAAACTTAATTTAAAAATGTATTTTCTTGGGGTGCTCGGTGGCTCAGTCAGTTAAGCATCCGACTTCAGCGCAGGTCATGATCTCATGGCTCATGGGTTTGAGTCCCACGTCGGGCTTGCTGCTGGCAGCTCAGACTCTGGAACCTGTTTCAGATTCTGTGTCTCCCTCTCTCTCTCTCTGCCCCTCCCTCACTTACATGCATTTGCGTGCTCTCTTTCTCTCAAGTAACAGTAAAACATTTAAAAAAATGTATTTTCTTGGCCAGATTTTTCTTTGACCCTGTCTCAAGACTAGATTTAGAAGCTCATGACAGGGCCAGGGAGGGTGGGGGGTGCCAGCCAGCCTAAGACCCTGACCCAAGAGGCCTGGGCACTGAGGGGAAACAGGACATGGCGCTGGGCAACCAAAGCCCTTGCCTTCGTGGGGCTCCACCGCATTCATGGTTCATGGTCTTTCTGTTAGAGCTGGTGGTTTCAGAGACAGGACACGTCACAGAGTGTGGGTGGCGCATGTGAGCAGGCCGCACCCAGCACAGATCATCAGGGGCAGACACGGCCACAGAGGAGCAGGAAGTGCGAGCCAGAGCCCTGCGGCCAGGGTGCAGATCAGGGAGGGCACCGGCCAAGGCTGCCGACCACGGGCCAGATGTCTTCCTCCTCAGGGAAGCCACAGTCACCTACCGTTAGCCGCATCTGCACACACCTCCCCGGCAAGGCCCAGATTCGGGTTGGAATGAGTGATGGAGCCTGTGTGCGTGAAGTGAGTGGAGCCATATCAGGATGACACATGGGTTTTCACCTCAGGGCTAACGTCAGCCTGTGCACAGAGCAAGAGGTGCCGTCCTCCCTTTGTGAGGCCCCCCTGCCCGCCCATGAGCTTCTGCAGGTGATGAGGAGGGAGCTGGGGGAGGAGCTGCAGGCCCCGGCTGTGAGCAGGGCACTGTCTGACTTGCTGTGTCGTCTCTGCTGTTGGCTGCCGCACCTGAGGTGGAGACCATGGCTGGACATCTCTAGCAGCTGTTTTGTTAGAGTGTGTGGCCAGAAGGTGGCAGTGTAGTCATGGGACCCAGAGGAACTTTCCAGAGACCTCTTGCAGTCCTGTGCAGTGTAGGCGGCCCAGCCAGCGGCTGGCCCAGGGCATCTCCAGGGGCTTCAGGAGCCTGGATGACACAGGTGGACAGCATCCACCTTGGGGGAAAGCAGTACTGAGCTTCCGGCTTGGGAACAAGCAGTGAGGAGGGTACAGAGTCCCCGTGTCTCAGACCCCATTCCCCTGACCAAGTGATGCTCACTGTCGCTCTCCCAAGTCTGAGTTTTGTCCACATTCCCTCGTGCTTGCCATCCCCGACCGCATGTGGTATCCCACGGGACGTGTCCGTGCGGAGGTTTGCACGTTGTGTCATGTTGTCTCATGATCCTGGGCTGACGAGTTTCAGGAGAACTTCAGAGTAAGGCCATGTGTAGCATTTCACGGTGTTTTGGGTACTTACTTTCATCTTTGCCAACTGGTCACCTTCTCTGACCGCCTAATTTAAGGGGCCCCGGTCACCTGCTCACTCACCAAACAGAGATCTTACCCAATGCCTGCCCTCAGGTGCCCCCTGGTTAGCTGTCACGCTTCCACGCTGGGACGTGTGATCCAGACCAGACCTTAATGACCGCGTCTCCAGCACCAAGGATGGGCCTAGGCATCCAGCGGCACACGTGACAGTACAGTCCCTGTGCGGGATTGCTTGCTCATGTCAGACTCCGGCTCCAGGTGGTGGAGCGACCACAGTGACCAGACAGACCCCCACCCATGTGGTCACTAGAACATGGCACCATGCTGACCACGTACACCCTCCCTGTGTGGTCACTAGGATGTGGGCACCCCCTAACCCCAGCAGACACCCTGGGCGCTGTGTGACTCTGATCCACTTGATCCCCTCCAAGGACCTGGGGTTCCGATCTGTGTGCTCTATAGCATGTTTGCAGAATACACTCTTGTGGTTGTGCTTGGTGGAGACTGTTGTTTCCCTCCTCTCCACTCTGTCCTGTGCTTCCTGCATGAGCGAGAGCTGGGCATTCTCTGGTGTTTTCTGGGCCCATCCCTGTGCCATCGGTGAGGCGTTGGGGTCCCAGGGACAAGGAGAAATGACCTTGGAGGCTCTGCTCTGCTCCCGGGGTGCGGCTGCTGGGTCTTGCTCTGGGCACACAGGGAGGCCAGGTGTGCGTCCACAGCTGCCCCTCGCAGCCCAGCCATCGTTCCTGGAAAGTGAAACCACGTTCTGTTTAACTGAGATAATTAATGACTTCAGAGACAGAAACTGTTTTGTACTGAAATTGATTTTTCTTCAGCGATATTTCAGAACGTTGAAGTCACTGAGTCAGTGACTCAGGTCTCAGCACAGAGCACTAGGGGTGCTGAGCTCTGTGGATCCTGGTGACCCTGCAGCTCTTCATGAAAAATACCCCCCAACTTAGCATATCCCAGGAAGAAAAATTCTCAGTTTTGGCTTTCTGGTTAAGTAAAAACCCCTTTTGTTACACGGTCAGAAGAGGTCAGCAAGCCCTCCAGAATACAGCTGCAGGTGTCGGGACAGACCCTGGAGGGGCAGTGGAGGCACACGGTGCTGGGCGCCATGGGCTGCAGTTAGGAGACGCTGGCTGGGGAGGCCTGGCTGGAGAGTGTAGGGGCGGCGCGGGACCACAGGTGTCCAGGCGGAGTGATGCCAGGACAGGTGACGAGGGAAGGTGGTTGCTGATGGGGTGCCACACAGGGGACACATCGGTGTGATGTGGGATGGGGGACTGGGGGACCAGGGAGTGGACACCGAGAAAGGAGTTTGCCATACATAGGATGACTGTGCTCACTGCGTTGTCACTGTAACTCTGTGGCATCATGTGTGTTCGCTGGCCTTTCCTGCAAGCCAGTGACAGCCGTGGACCAGGTTTTCTGTTTCTGATGCTGCTCTTCTGCGGCCCACTTCAGAAAAGTGCTTTTCATTATGTGACAGTGTAGGTGGTGACGTCTTCAATCACGTCAGGCCAAACAGTGCTGAGTTGCGCGCTGTGGAAACTTCCTTGCTATTTAAAAGCCCTGAGGAAGTTGGAGGAGGATGGGGCTTTGGAGATTTTAGAACATAGATTGTGAAAGCAATTTTGTTGGTTGCAGTCAGCGTTTATTTTTTTTAAATGTTTATTTATTGATTTTGAGAGAGAGAGAGAGAGAGAATCACAAGTAGGCTCCACATTGTCAGTGCAGAGCCTGACACAAGGCTCAAATTCATGGACCGCGAGATCATGACCTGAGCCAAAATCAAGAGTCGGACATTCAGCTGACTGAGCCACCCAGGGGCCCCTAGCTTTTTTTTTTTTTTTTTTTTTTTTTTTTTTAAGAATGGAGTAGAAAAACAGACGTGTGTGCATGGTGTACAGTAGGTTTTCGTCTGGGAACATTTGGACCCCCTCGATGAGGGTGCGGCGTTCTCCATGGGACGCGCTGTTAATGGGACGTACACGCGGGGTGCACACGCCTCCAGCAAAGGCTGGCCGGGACCTGGGGTCTTGCCTCCATGCAGCCCCTGCTCCGCCTACTGGTTCCTGAGCGCTCTCTGTGTGGCCTGGGCCCTCTTCCTCTGCAGGACCCTGAGAAACCTGCCTTGTCCTCGCCCAGCCCGCACTTGTCCTGGACGAGGCCCTGCGACCTTTGTTCCTCAGGGAGTATGCATCTGTACAGGTTATTTGGAAAACGCAAGTAGTAGGGGAGTCTGCGCATGTGTGGAGGTGGCCAGCGGGAGCTCATCCCAGACCAGCATCCTTCTCCTTCCTTCCCTGACTGTGCGTTCGTGCGGCTGCTGGGTGGCCCTTCTGTGCCTCCCGTCCCACAGCAGCCAGAGGTGCTGGCATCCAGACAGCTTTTCTCCTCCCGGCCACTTTCTGCTCTGCTGCGCCCTGATACACATGTGGCTGTGCCACGCGCCTGGGTGCTTTGCGTGATGGAGAAGAGCAGGCCCAGACCCCGACTGACGCCCCCGGTCGCACCCCACAGGAGGGTCTCTCAGTAGTCTGCCCTTCCGCTTCTCAGGAGCTTGCCAGGCGCAGGTGCTGGGGGACAGGAGACACCCTAAGCAGTGCTGGGCCACGCGCAGTGCTCGTACTCACCCCCAGCTCAGCGCGGCTGCACATCAGCTTTGCTTGGCCCAAGCTGCTGGCCATTTCCTGTGCTCTGGAGAACCACAGCATTGTGTGCGGTAATGACCCGGCGCTGCCGTCTCCAACAGGGGATTTCTTGGGCGTTTCACCAGGAGTAGGCACATGATATGGCTGATACCCCAAATGTTTGCTATGGTCTTTTCCCCCAGAGAAGGCTAACGACCACTCGTGGATAAAGGGCCTGTCTTCAGATGGCACAGATCCAGACCCTGACTCTCCCGTCAGAGCAGAGCTAAGGGAGCACCGTGGCGCCAGGGTGGGAGTGAGGCTCGGGCAGCCCCCACCCAGCCCTAGCAGAGCTCGGGGACGGGGGCCCGCCACACCCACCTCCCCAGCAGGCACAGAGGCTATGGACCAGCGTGTGCGTGAGAGAGCCCTGGCGGCCCTCGACCCCTCTGCGTCACTCCATGCAAAGTTCTGAATGTTCTCGGGTCGTTCGCACCTCCAGGAAGATGTCACTTCTGTTTGACTTTCCTTTCCAGCGTCTGGGCTGATGGACTGGGCCGCGCACCGGGAGCCCTGCCCGGGCAGCCAGGAGGGCCAGCCACTCCAGCTGCAGACGCGCCAGCCATTCATTTCCGAGGGGGACGCCCAGGAGCTGAGACAGGTAACGTGCGCTCCCGGTGCCATGGCGCCTGCAGACGGCTCCCCCCTGGTGCACATGGGTCTCCGAGCATCCTCCTCTCTGCAGCTGTAGAAGGAGAAAGAGCAGTGCCCGTTCCGGGTCCTTGCACTCAGTGATGTGCAGACAAGCCAGTGTGCCTGTGCACACATGGTCTGCCTGTGGCCGCTTCCGCCTGTCGTACGTGTGCAGATATGTGCATACATGTGTACTGTGTGTGTGTGTTGTGCATGTGTCTGTGTGCTGCGTGTGCATGTGCTCTGTGTGTGTCCGTGTGTCTGCGTATGTCCGCATGTCTGCATGTGCTGTGCATGTGTGTATATCTGTGTGCGTGCTGTGTGTGCATGTGCTGTGCATGTGTGCTTGTGTCTGTGTGTGTGCTGTGTGTGCATGTGCTCTGTGTGTGTCTGTGTATGTCCGCGTGTCTGTGCATGTGTGTGCATGTGTATGTCCGTGTGTATGTGTGTGTGTGCAGGTGCCCCACAGGTGCGTGTACAACTGAGCACGCTCACTCACCCACATCTCTCTCAAGGGCTTGACACTGGATTCTCGAGGATGCTTGCCCCTTTTTGTCCAGAAGTAGAACTTTAAACAATATTTGATGGGAATATTTTAATTTGTCTTCTGATGTTATTGCTGGACAATAGTGATTTTATTTTTTCCTTTTTAAATAATTTTGAAGCAAATGCCTAGACATCATATCACACCAGTCATAGGCGTGTCAGCGGATGTCCGTAGAATGTAAGAACTGGTAGAAAGCCCCACGCCCTGCCACCCTCACCTCTGATGTTCACCAGACATCAGTCCTCGTGTTCAGGGAGGCATGTGTGTGTTTGTGTCACTCAGGACCCACACGCGGCCCGTGCAGGGCACTCAGCAAGGCCTGTGCGTGTACAGCTTCCCTCTGCCCTTTCCATTTGCTTCATGGCGTATTTATAGAGAAAACTCGATTCCCTGGTTCATGGCTGGACGCTCCCTCAGACTCGGGCTCTCTTGGGAGAGGCCATCCCGTCCATGGCATCTCGCTCTTCCACCAGGGCATACAGGAAGACCTTTCGTCTTTTAAACCTGCTTTTAAAGAAGTCCTGTTGGTGTGTCTGCATAGGCACGGTCTCCTTTAAGCTGGGCCATTTCCTCCTTGGAAAAAAGGCATTCATCTGTGCTGTGGGATATTTTAAATATGTATGAGCTGTCACTCTTTCCCCTGGTCTGACTTAGTCACTCTCAGTAATGACACATAGGAACGCCGCTTCCTAGCTGCAGCCACGAATTCTGCAGGTTACTGCCTGCTCCTTGTGACCCATGTACTGACTCTAGAACACGGCCTCAGGCCTTGAGAAGCCCTCCTCCTATAACAAACAAGTCCCTGTCTCCCGAGAGACAACGTGAGGGCGAAGGCCTCAGGCTGGAGGGATCGGGGACCCCCTCCCACCTCCTATGAAGGCATCCCACCGTTGTGTTGCGGCCGAGGCAGGAGCATGACTTTTTGATGGGAAACGCAGGGATTTTGTCTGTTGGTTCTGGTGGTGGCCATGTGGTTGGAGAGGCCCCTTCTGATTTCAAACCAGCAGTCCGTGCCATAGGTGGTAGAGATCAGGGTGTGAGTAGAGTGGGCCCCCCGTGCCCTCCTTCCCTGTGAGAAGCTGTGTCCCTGGGGTTGGTCCTGACCGTTGTCCACAGGTGAGCAAGCTGTGAGTCAGGACGCCAGTTGCAGGGCGAGGAGACGGTGGGGCGGGGAGCACTGCAGGAGAGCAGGGCTCCGCACCAGCCAGCTGCCTCCCCCCTGCAGGGAGGGCCCAGCTCCACAGGGCCTCGTCCTCTGGAGGTGAAACACATGTTTTGTATTTAGACAAGAATTCTTAACTGTAGTCGAAGCTCAAGCATAAATGGGAATGAGGTAAATTTCTGGGGAAAACAGAAATGCAAGACCCGCCTCCCCGCCCCCTCCCGTTCAGCTGTGGTTTCTGTGGCAGATGCTGTTACAGTCCTTACGTGGAAACGGGTCTTGGTGACTTGCCCTGCAGTTCGGATGCTGACAGAGACGACCGGCTGTGGTTTCCCCGGGGCCGGCATGCTCAGCGCAACGGGCCAGCCCTCACCACGGCGGCCACCATCCATGGGGACCGGGAAAGGCACCGGATTCCCTGGACGGATCTGGCAGAACGCCGTGAACCATGTCTCGCGTCTGATGCGCTGGCCCTTCCTGCCTCGGGACTGTGGCCTGTTTGTCAGGACATCCGCATCCGCTGCCTGCTGGACGCAGCTCTCCCCTCCCTGGGGATTTTCTCCATAACGTCTTAACCCCACTGCCCTGTCTGCTCCTGCTCCAGCTTTCCCTGCTGACCATGCAGCAGTGACCGAGGCCTGACGTGCAGCCACAGATGTGGCACAGGAGGGCTCACCAGGTGCTCCTGCCCTTCCCGTAGCAGGGAGTATAGGGTGAGGACCCAGGTGTGAGGTCACGGTCGCCATACTGGGGGTGTGGGGTGAGGACCCGGGCTGTGAGGTCACAATCCCCATACTGGGGGTGCAGGGTGAGGACTGAGGCTGTGAGGTCATGGTCCCCATACTGGGGGTGTGGGGTGAGGACCCAGGCTGTGAGGTCACAATCCCCATACTGGGAGTGCAGGGTGAGGACTGAGGCTGTGAGGTCCCAATCCCCATATTAGGGGTGTGGGGTGAGGACTGAGGCTGTGAGGTCACGGTCACCATACTGGGGGTGTGAGATTACAGTCCCCATACTGGGGGTGCGGGGTGAGGACCCGGGTGTGAGATCACAGTGAGATCATGGAGGGGCATTGCACAGGTGGGCAGGCAGGCACCGTGCAGGAGTGGGCTCTGCTCGGGTACGGGAGACCCCTTGTCCGCTGACCCGAGGCACCTTCTTGCCAGGCAAGGAGGCTGAATTCGATGCCCTGACTTGTTGGGAGTGACTGCCGATGATGGAGCAGTGAGTGCTGGTCTCATTTCCGGTTTCAACCCTTCCTCCCCCCGCCCCGTTCTCTTACTGTCCTGTGTTTCCCCTGAACCCTTCCAAGTCGTTTTCGTCACTTATGGGAAAAGCAGTGCTGCTTTGTGGGTGCCCCTGGTATTTATGGCTTTGATACCAGTCCAGATACTAGTGGTGAGTGAGGCCCTTCTTTTCAGTATCTGTTACTTTGTAAGTTTTTAACAAATGCTCCTGAAATCATGTCCTGTGAATCATGTCCTGTGTCACCTCTGTGAAACCATAAGAAGAGCCTTGGAAACCTCTGACGTCCTGGACAGTTGACCTCTCAGTGAGAAGACAGGCATCCTGGGATGGGGCCCTGAACTGGGAACTAGGGTCCTGGCTCCAGCCAGCCTGCTGCGGCTTCATGCCCCACCCCCACTGCCCTGAGCCGCCCCCTGAACCCCCTGGTCCTAATGATGCTCTGGCCGGTGGGCGTCACCAGGAGCAGCAAGCTGGGCTGCGAGGGGGGCAGCTCCCTTGCAGTCCAGGTGATTGGGGACACATTGTGTCCCTTTCACTGCCCCAGAGGCTTGGATGGGGAGGCAGTGCCCAATGAGGAAGGCAGAGATCTCATGTAGTAGACAGATTCCAGAACGGGCCAGCCCTGACTAGAGCAGCTGCTGGGCTGTGTGGAGAGAGGAGCGCTAGAGAGAGGAGCTCGGGGAGGCAGGGGAGGTGAGGGAGGTAGCATGGAAGAAAGCAGCTGGAGGAGGGAAGGGTGTGGGGGGGCAGGAATGGGGGCGGGGGGAGGTGGTGAGTGCAGGGGGGGCGGTTGGGGAGGAGCACGGGGCAGGGGATGGGGGAGGGAGGTTGAGGGGAGGAGCACGGGGGAGGGGAAGGGGGACAGGAGAATGCATAGGTTGGGGGAGGGCAGAGTGCAGGGCAGGTAGGGGAGGGCAGGAAGGGGAAGGGTTGAGGGGGAGGGGAGGGCAGGAGTGGGCAGGGTCAGGAGCAGGTGGCTGGGAACAGGAGCAGGGGTTGTGGAGCCTGGGGTGAGGGCAGGAGCAGGGGCGAGGGGGGCTGGAGGGGGGGCAGGGTGGAGCGTGGCGGGAGAGCAGGGGCAAGGCGGGGCAGGAGCACATGCTTTCCTGTCTTCTCGCTCAGCCTCCAAATGAACCTCATAACTTAAAGTGCAGACATTTCAGTATGGTGCGCCTCAGATGTTTACGCCGTGTGTGCTGTTGTAGTGAACACACATCATGTAAGGGTGCGGTTCGGCGGCGTTGATTGTGCTGAGCGCCTTACAGCACCAGCCCCCAGCCACGGCCCTCCTGTCCTGTTCCTCGAGGTCGCCTATTCAGGGACCTTCACCTGTGTGTCCGTCCGCGCCCGGCTTTCCTCGCTGCGCACTGAGCTTTCCAGCTGATGGTCTTGTAGTGCCGGCGCTTCCTTTTCTGCAGCCCAGTGCGCGCTGTGTGGATGGCCCACGTGCGTTCACCGTATCTGTCTGGGCCCCACTGCCACTCCCGGGGCCCGGCGTCGCTCCCCATGTAGCATTTTCCACCCACTCCTCCCAGCACCGATGCAAGTGTGAGTCCCAACAGCCTCGTTCTCCTTCTCCAGGGTTGCTTTGGCTTCGAAGTGCTCCTTGCAATTCCATATGGGTTGGAGGATCAGGGTGTCCACCTCTGTGGAGGAAGAAAGCCTTCTGGAAATGTGACACAATTACAGGGAATGTGTAGGTCATTTTGGGGCACACCCCCATCTTGCAGCCCAAGAACATGGACACCCTTCACTAGTCAGGTCTTGAACATCTCTCAGTGTGGGATGTGGGTCTTAGGCCTTTGCCTCTGTTTTCTTGCATTCTGGGGTGAGTCCTACTTGCATCCCAGCATGACCTGATGGGTGGGGTGGTTCCCAGGGCTCCCTCTAGTCCTGGGCAGCGCTCCGTGTGCCTGCCCTGCCTGGACCCCGAGTTGAAGAGGCCGGTCGGCCCACTTTGAGGGCTGAGGGATCCGTGAAGACAGCTGCCCGCATCTGGCTTCTCCACCCACTGCACGGGGAGGCGGGTTTGAGGCGGGGGCCGAGGCAGGGGCCTCCCTCGAAGAGAACCCTGTGCTGCCGTCCACAGACAGCTCTCAGGGCCTCGAGGAATGCAGCAGAACTGACGGGGTGGGACGCGGGGGTGGTCTGTGAGTGCTGAATGTGACAGATTGTAGCCTAGAATGTTCTTTACGGCCTCCAGAGCTTTGGCTGTGCTGGAGGCCAGTGTTTCCCTCTTTACCTTCTCTATAGCATATTAATGGCCCCAACTGGAAGAACTATTTGGACTTGCGGACAGCTTGATTTATCCCAGCTCTGTTCTTAAATGGTTGCTAATTTCTCACTGCAAGAAAATTCACAGTTTTTCAGTACGTCAGCCTAATAACAAGATCAGGGCAGACAGTCTTGCTAATACTAAACTCACTTTAGGTGCTTAATATTGATGTCGTGGTACTCTCAATCCTGGGGTTTTATCCTGAGGCAGAACAAGGCATTTTCTTCTTCAGACAGTGAGTAAGACAGCATATTGCAGATGTTGTGCAGACATGAAGGCCTGTCCTTCTGTGCTCTGCGTCCCTCTCCTGCAACAGTGACGTGGTCAGAGCCCGAGGCTGGACGACCAGGGCCCTGGAGGCTCAACAGTGGAGCTGGGCCTCTGCCTTCTCCCTCTGATTCTCACACCCTGACGGCTTGCATGAGGCACTTACATTGAAACACACGTATTTGTAAGTGGGCCTTCCCTGCTGGGTGAGCTATTTTTCCATCATTTATTTTCTGTGTTTATAAATAGAATGGAAGTGTCATCTGCACCACTATCCCGAGGTCCGTGGTGTCGGGGGGGTACAGGCCGTGCTGGCATGTGACCAGTACAAAAGAGAACACAGTACCTTCTCTGCCCTGGGGACCGCGCTGCCAGCCCAAGTCGTCCAGGCATCCCTCCTGGTTGCCAAGGCTGCTGGGCGGGCCCAGTGCCTGGCTGGAGGGGACCGAGCCTCCCGGGGAAGTGCCCGCTCGCATCTGACTGTGCTCGCCTGTGCTGTGTGCACCATGTATTTCTTTGGAGTTTACAAAAGTTGCTTCCTCCCAAAACTCAGTGTACTTTTACTCAGGTCTTTTCTGTGTAGATGCAAATGTGTCCAAGCAGATGGCTGGTCACTGGGGCAGGGACTCGAGGACGAGCCGTGGAGCCAGGTTTGAGGCGGAGCCCAGCGATGGCTCCTCTGAGCACCCAGCTGATACTTCAGGGACTGGCAGTGTGAGACATTGCTGACGAGACAGCTTGTCATCCTGGGCCACAGCAGTAACAACTGTTCAGGTTTGGCCAGACTTGCTATTCTTTCCACCCCGTGTTCTGTGGAATGCACATGGTGCCGGTTAGTGTCTCCAGTCCCTTTCTTAAAGGGAAAGAACACCACACCAGCGTGCGCTACGCACTCTTAGCCTGACAGCTACCTCAGTAATTTTATTTGCAGGCATGGTGGCTGTGAAGGGCACTCGTATTTCTGCGGTATTAGTTCATTTCAAGCACACTTTTGGTGGGCTCCTCATAGGCTGCACAGAATGAGTCTCAGTGAGATGTTTTCAGAGTCCAGCAAGTCAACAGGAACGAGCCGTGTTCGGACTGTACACTCGACAGCGTGCTCCGCGTTTGCAGCGAGTCAGCTGGTCCTGCAGCCCGGCGAGAGACACGCACGGGGCCTCAAAGGGGAGTGGCTCTGCTGGGAGAGCCGTCGCATGGCAGGATGGTCTTACGTTCCCCGGCACCATGGCCACAGGCCACGTGTGGCCACCGACCACTGGAAATGTGGCTCATCCGGCTTGAGGTGTGCTGGGGGCACACTGTTCAGCAACTGATGAAAGCAACTGATGAAAGTTAATGGTCATTCATAGTGACTTCACACCGAAGTGAGATCTGGGTTTGGTGGGGTACAATAGGACACATTGTTAAAAGTCATAATGCTTACAGTTTTTACTGTTGGAAACGTGCACGTTAGAAAACTTCAGGTCCCAGCTGGGACTCTCCTTAGGTGGGACATCTGCTATAGCCGCCCAGGGTTGTGAGAGCAGGCCCGGGTCCCAGCCCCTCCCGTGGCTGTGTGAGTACTGTGACCTGGGTCATTGTGCCATGATACCTGTTGTCCATGGGCTCATCACAGTGGGGCCACACTGACTGGTCCTGAGCCTGGGGTCTTGGGAAAGCCCCTGGGCCTGGTTTGAGACACAGCTAGTTTGAAGGCTCATAGAGCCCAGTTGGGACGCATGGCAGGAGTCCCACAGTCCTTACCCAGATCCGGCGGACCAGGATGAGGTCGTGGGTGTGTGCTTAGGCCCCCAGAGTCATGTGTCTGGTCCAGCGTGTGGGCGTGGGGTGGAAGGAGGCCGGATCCCGGCACCGCAGCGTTACCAGCCCTGCTTGTCCGTCAGCACCGGTTGGGTTTGGGCTCAGGACCACTTACCTTCCTTTCTAGTCCTGTGTCCTGTGCACTTGCGCAGGGGGACCTGGCCAGCAGCTGCCTTGCTGAAAGCCCGTGCCATCGGCACAGGTGCAGTGGGGCCTGCTCACAGTGCAGACCCTGCTGGTCCTGGAAGATGCTTCGTGGGGTTGACAGGGACACAGGGGGTCCCCTCGTGGGTTGGAATCGGGTGCACACGGGTGGTACAGGCCGGCCCGCCGGGGACGCAGTGTGCGCGTACCTCCCGGAGCACCGCGTTGGTGCGCTCAAGGGGTGGTTGGCGGGAGAGGACTACGCGCGGACCTGCCTCACACGGTGCTGAGCGGTGACTGTTTATTGTGCTGTTTGGGCCTCCGCCATGTGAGGTCATAGGAACGCGATGGAAAAGACCTCCTGTATTAGGTCACCCAGCCCGTCCCTCGGAGCCGACTGACCCCACACTGTACTTTCCAGAGCTCCGTCCAGGTTTTCCAGTGACTCAGCGGCTCCCAGAGGGCGCGCAAGGCTGGTGTGTGAGCCTGCTGCCTCGGGTCAGGGTTTGTTGTTCCGCGCCCGCACAGGGCTCCCTGGGGGTGCTGTTGCACTTGCAGAGAGGTGAGGGGCCCAGCCTGCCTCTGTCACCGCGACCCCGCTCCTCACCGCTGCTGCCCCTCCACGAAGCCGGCCGCTGCGGTGCTCCTGCCGCTGGGCCTCCAGGACTTGGCGGGGGCGCCTCACATGGCGCTTTATAGTTTTGACAGCTTGCTCACATTCGTGAGCTCATTCCGGCCTCACCGCTCCTGAGGAAGGATCTTCTCATCCTCCCAGCCACCTCCCTGCCTCCATTCTCCACTCCTCGTGTGGCGGCCGGCAGTGCAGGGTGGCTTCTAGTGACACCTCCCGAGACATCGCCCGGGGGAGTGGTGTGTCCCTGAGGTGTGGCCGGTCCCAGGCTGCGGTGCCACCTGGCGGTGCCGGTAGGGGTGAAGTCAGTGCGTGGTGTGGCGCCCTGTGGGGTCCCCGCTGTGGTCCCCTGGGCCGGTTACTGCTGACACTCATCCCCGTGTGACCGAGGACTTGGAAGTCACCTGTGGGCTGTGGACCCACTGAGAGAGGGCGGACAGGCAGCCAGGGCTCCTCGATGATTCACATTCTGCAGGCCCTTTGTCCTGACCTGACTTTCCCTGAAACAGGCATTAACATTTACTGCAGGTAGTTGGTCATTAAGATTTCTCTTAAAATCATTCCTTTTTGTTGTCAGCTTGAGGATATTAAAGTTTTAAAGCCAGGCTCAGCACGCACGTAGTTAAAGTACGTTTCACAATGCAAGTAGTCTCAGTAGAATTGCAGTAAAACGGCTGCTCTCACAGCGTCTGAGACTTCGGATGTGTGGCTGAGCCACAGAAAGGGGGCGAGGGGCCGCCATGCAGCCTGTCAGCGCCCTCCACTGCTGGCTTGTGCTTCCAGGCCAGCCCCCTCCCTCAGCGCCAGCAGGGTTGTGCTCCATGATCACTCGGGCTGTTGGTATGTGAAATGTTTCAAAAACAAAGGAGAAAGTGGTTTGGCTTTCCTTTGTAAATCCTGTGTTTCCAGCTGGTCTGGGTTCAGTCCTTGGGTGCAGACAGGTACAGAAGACAGTGACTGCATGGGCCCCAGGCTGTGTGGCTGGAGCTGCAGTGCCCGGGTGCCCTGGTGCACGGGTGTGGATGTGGGGGCTGCATGCTCACCCCTGCTGTCCTGGCCTGCTTGTCCACCCTGGGGGTCAGTGCTGCTGAGTGGCCCAGCTGAGACCCAGACCCAGGACTGGAGGGCAGAGTGTTCGTCACCCCCACTGACTCACAAAATTTCCCAAGCAAGATATACTGTCTGTTTCTGAGAGTTTGAGGAAAGGCAGCCCCCCCACCACATGTGCCTCTCTTGCAGATCCTGAGGAAGCTCAAGGGTCTTGCCCTGGACACTGAGGCAGAGCTGGAGAGGCAGGACGAGGCCCTAGATGACATCACCGCTGCCGTGGACCGGACCACCCTAACCATTGACAAGCACAATCGGCGGGCAAAGAAACTGACCTAGAAGGACAAGAAGGCATCACAGTCACTTCCCTGAGTGCTTTGTTCTTAACACCTGCACGCTTCCTTGACCAGAAAGCCCCGGAAGTCATGTCCAGGCCCAAGCAGTACCTGGAGGCCTTGCCCCAGGAGGTGCAGGCCCACCTGGGGCACAGGGCTGCTAAGGTGTGCACTGTGGTCCAGACCACAGTCCCCGTGGGGAGGAGGAACTCCAGGAGAGAAGGGGCTGCCTGCATCCCCCACACCCCGCTCCCAGCCCGCCCCCACGGTGGCCCCAGCTCCTCTCCCTCCCAGCTGCCCTGGGCCCTGCTCTCTATTCTTCCCCCTCCCCACTCCCCACCTGCTCCCCACTCCTTGCTCTCCCCTCCGTTACCCCCCTCCCCCC